>JARKHS020014731.1:0-67185 GCA_030143305.2 Amblyomma americanum
CTGCCACTTATTGACACAAAACGAACGCGACAATCTGAAAAGTTTCTCTGATATTAGTGGATCGAAAACTGGCTTTTAGCATTCTGCTGCGACTGCCATTGCAGCCCATCGAGAGTTGACTGAGCCTGAACCACTGAGCGGCACATATGGCCCAAGGGCTGACTCCTTCCTCACATTTTAATACGCAATTGAAGGGCCATGAAGAAAATGAGTGTGGTGAAGCTCTGGTTAATCCTAGAGTGACGCGAGAGCTACATCTGGCCCAGTGGAATTCGCTCAGTCGTATTGCAAAGTCAGTCTTTCGCCGCTCTGTTTCGCTGCACGCTCCTTCATCTTCATCCCTGGACGAGGATTCACTCTCCCCCCCCCCCCCCCCCCCACTCGGCACGGCACGTGCACACAGCTGTTTCAACTCGGTTTCGCCGGCGCGCCGCCGGCAGCAGCAGCTGCTCCGCACCACGTGACCACGGCGCTGCCACGGAGCTCAAGGAGTGCCACGCTGAAGGCTCGAAGAACTGGCGTAGTGTAGCTCTCTCTACAAAACAACAGCACCATCTCGCCACCTAGGAACGAAGGACGGACACCGGTTGCATTCCTGAACGGCCTTTCTGAACCTCCTTTCATCTATTTGTCTTTCAGAGGCCTGCCTCCCAGCATGCCAGGGCAACGTATTCATCGGTGAAAATGTGTACCGTCCCTAGAGTTTTGGTTCCACAGCTTGAAAAAGCCGTGTTCTTCGGCTGCATTCTTCACAATTCTGCGACCTTGCTTTTCATGCCACAGCGAGCAGTTAAAGATTACATAAGAGCTCTGCCGCTTAATGTCTTGTGACTTGACTGAAGATTTCTTCATCTCCCTCTTTCAGAAGCACGATATACTGATTTTTACCTATTTAAGCATACTGCAGGCACTTACCGGACCCATGATGGAATGCTACACAAATAATAGGACTGAACAAGACTCTATTGAGCAAAATAAATGATCTTCTCCCTAAGTAAAAGAAAAAAAAAGAGGTAATAAAACATAACGCTCTCTTTGAATAATGCGAACAACCAAATCTAACTTGGTAGAGCTTAGGGCCATTTGAGCCAACGGATACTACTGAGAAATTGCAAGCGAAAGCGCGGCATTTCCAGAGAGATTTAGACAGCTTACTGGGTGACGAATTGCTTTACTTTGATTTATTCTGGATGAGTGTTTGAAAGGAGGATGCACACCGTGCAAATTTTATATTTTAAAGTGGCGCTGTTCTGGTAGTTTTTTCTCAGCAGGCCCTTCTCTCGACTGATAATTTTAGAGATCCCCACACAGCGCTGGCGTGACGCTAGCCGCACTGCCTTCATTCCGATAGCAGCGGGCGGGAGAGGGGCGAAAATGCTCTCATGTTCTCTTTGTTGCAGACCCCGTTGTCTGATTACGCTTCTATGAAGAATGAGCTAGGACACCGACGTTCAAGCGATAGCCGCTTTTGGCGTGATTTCTGTAACTGCGATTTACTTTTTGTGTCTGCATATGGGTGGAAGAACGGCAAAAGGAGTTAAAATAGCAGCGTTATCCCCCCCCTCCCCCCCCCCCCCCCACGGGCAGCGAGCTGTGGAATCGGCGCCAGACGAGGATCACCAAACTAAGTCGAGCGAAGGGCCGGTTGGAGACGAAGTTGCGTATTCATTGCACACGTCAGCAGCTTATCATTAGTGCTGCTAGGCGGCGCGGGCTACACTAAAAGCCACATCATCCCGTTTGCATTTAATTTCGGCCTGAAAGTAAGTTCCAGCAAAGCACTGAATCATCTGCACCGGAACCATTGCAGGGGAGGTCATCCTTTCTGACCTCAATCTACCCGTGTATCGGTAGCCTCTCAAGAACTTAAATCAACGGGCTTGGGTCAAAGAAGAATATTATATATTTTTCATAATTATTCTTTGCTGAATATCTAATTAGCTTGAATTTCAAAAATACACCGTGCCGTGGCACACAATAACAAAGAGTAGGCTCTTGGTGCCGTACGTCTGGGGCGTGCCAATTTTCAAGTCTTGACTCAAATTACATTAGACACTCTGTATAAAAATAGCATTTAATAATTGAATTAATAAATATCCGCACTGAAATACACGATATGTCTGCCTGAAAAGTGACCTAGTGACAATAAAGTGAATGTTTTATTGTTTTCTTTGATTTGTTAAAGAGCGGTATAAGACATTGCACTTATATTTAAATGAACCGGCTTCACGCTCTGCGCCCAGCTGAACTTGCCTCAGCTGTATTCACAACTGTCTCGCACTGGCTCTGTTTTCTGTTTCCTTCCTTTAACGTTAAAAAAACGCCCCAACTAATAAGCCCACGTAAGCGCATAATTGACGTTCGGACTATGGCTGGCCCACCTTCTTAGCGCTCTTGGTGGAGCTTAGCGACGACTTCCGAGGCTGCGCTCCCACGTGCAGACGCCCTTCGATGGATGCCTCGGACTCCGAAGCCTTGCGGCCGAAGCAGTGGTGCGGCTGGGAGGCGAGGCCCAGCCAGGCACCATCCGCTCCGTGGTCCGAGATCCTGCTTGGCCCCGCGTTCGAAATAGAAGATGTACCGACGGTCAGTGCCGAGTCATCACCGGGAGGCTGCTGCTCGGCGGGCGCTGGCAACCGGCAGCTTGGGTCTGCAACATCAGATGCCATTTTGAGCCGCGTACAATGCCTGATACGCATATATGGCATGAATGAGGGAAGAGTACGCGAATTCCCTACTGAAGGAAGGAGCAAAGTGGCTTGGTTCTGTCCAGAAGGCAGTATCGCAGCAACGCGTCATCAGGTCCTATCTTTCATGACTCATTACCCCGTTATGACGTTTTTGTGTTTCTCACCTTGTGTCGCTTATCTTTCCAGTGAATAACGTTAACACGTGAGGATTGAACGAAATTTGTTCTATGTAAGCAGGTAGACTGGCTAGACTGCAGGTTGGTGATCAGCCGCCGTGTCGGGAGGCGCTTGAACTTGCGCCAGTCATGAAGCGCTCACAGGAAGTGTCTTTGAATAGAAGCCCACGAAATCTAAGCGTGTTCTTTCACACGCGGGTAAAGATCACCTCGAAGGAAACTGCTCTCCGGTTCCTTCATGAGTGGCATGGTGTACCGTTTACAAGATGGAAATCATATTTGGTCAGGCCATCTCTAACAGCCCTAAAGGCGCAGACAAGAAGCAGATGCAGCAGTGCCCGTGCGAAGCGTGAGATGGGCTCTAATAAGCCTTAATAATACATGAAGTGCCGATAGTACACGTAAGAAAATGCGTGAGAAAAACATTACGGACAGAAAGCCTGGTCTATCTGAGGAATAACCGTCTTGTTTGCCCTGCTTGGTCCCCCGTAACATGTGTTGTGTGCAGGCGCATCGTAAATTTTCTTACCAAAGGTCAAGAACAGATGTAGGTTGCATCTTCCCTCGCGCACCCTTGGATGTAGGTGGTTTTGTAATCGTACTTGTCTCTCCTGCTCCTTGTCTTTCCTGGCCTGATAATTTCTGCACTGTTCCGGGTTCCACCTAGAGCGAGGGATTTATTCCGCCTTTCCTTTCCTCATAGCCTCCTCCTCCTCCATTCTGGTGTTCTAGGCATCCGCACTGATGGACCGCAGAGCTGAGCCGCAGGCATTCATCTCCTTCCCAGCTTCAAATATCCTTCCTGCGTCTTCGCCTCCACACCGAGGGATTCACAGGCAGACCATTGAAGTGGAGTAGATAATAATGGCTCACGACCACCGGTATTTGTCAAAGACGACTGGGAAAAACGCTTATGCTAAGAGATATTTTTTGTTCGGTGTTCCAAGCATCAACCAAAGCCTGAGTGCAGTAGCGCTACCGCAAAATAGAGGGCCCCATAAAGAAGAGCACTTTATGCATGGTTTCCTATATACGTAATGTTTTGTGAGCGCTTCATCATTAACTGAGGCTGCCGCGTTGGCTCAGTGGTTATGGCGCTCGGCTGCTAAACCGAAAGACGCGGGTTCGATCCCGGCAGCGGCGGTCGCATTTCGATGGAGGCGAAATACTACTCTCGTGTACTGTGCGATGTCAGTGTACGTAAAAGAACCACAGGTGGTGGAAATTTTTGGAGCCCTTCACTACGGCGTCCCTTATAGCCTGAGTCGCTTTGGGACGTCAAATCACCATTAACTGATGTACATATTTAAGCCATCGTTGTCTACCATTTGTCCGGTGTAGGATGAAAGCGAAGAAAGACAGTTCACACAGTGGCGTTGGTTTAACTTGCAATTACTTATAGACCCGTTATAGAACGCGCCTCATTCGTAATTTTTGGTTATCCTGCGGATTATCTTCCGCGAAATGACATGTAGCTCCCATTGTGCGATTTCATGTTTTAAAAAGCCTGGTACTGCGATCATCAGCCAATTCTGCTGCGTTCGAGGTTTCTGAAAAAGTAAGTGTGGCTGATCACCGTGTGATGGAAAAGGCAGGCACCAAACCACTTATGCACTGTGGCTGTATATTCGGCTGCAACTCAAGAACACAATGAAAGATGCTCCTCGCAGGAGCCAGTCCAGCCAATGGCAGCGAACTATACTTGTGGCATTGTCATTGATGCCAATGCAGCTTGAAGCCACCTTCGATTCCAGGATGACAAGTACAAGGACGCTGAAAGTGCCACCGTGGCATTGGCTGAGGAGCTGATTGAACAGCTTCCACTGAGGAGCATCTGCCTTGCAGTTTCTTTAGTTATATCCGACTACGTGAACCATAACGATAGTTGCACATGAAAGAGTGCGTACAACTTGGATTCTCAGCTGGCTGCGAGACGTCGGTGGTGGCTCCCGATCGCGCGGCTGCGTCCCGTTCCTCCCTGAAGGCCGCGGCCCCCGGAGGGACAGGCGACGCCGGGGATTCCACGTCCGCGGGCAATCGCTGTGCCGGCCGACTGCTGCTGGGCGCCGGGTTGGCGTTCGCACCGCCAGTAGAACCGTCAGAACGCCCACGTTGCAATGCATGCACCTCGTTCCATGGCAGCTCTTGAGCCTGGAATGCCATCATCGACTGCGGAGAATGCAGCGTCAGAGTTACACAGATTAGTAGTTTCGTGACTCTGGAAAACTTGGCGGTCGGTCAAGTGTTGACAAAAGATGAGCGGACACAAAATACCGTACCGCTGCCGCGGCTTCTAAATAATAGAAAAGATTAGTTAAGATAACGTTGTTACAGTTAAGGTGACAGTTGCGCTACCTATCCGCTCGTTTGAATACTTTGCTCACTCGCATTCACGTGAGCGCAAAACTTTTAAAAGCGCCGTCGGTCTCACCGGTATTAAAATGGCACGGCGTTTGACAGTGCACCCAAGTAATAATATGCGAGATCGTTTCGAGGAGAACACCGGATGGAGGGGTGGTACATTAAATGAATTATAAAAAAAGTTTTCAACTAGCAATAGTCGCCCCTCAGAAGTGAACTAAAAGCTTTATATATGTCCATACTGACGACTTTATAAAACATGAACTACGGTTGAATGTACTACACGCACGCGCGAAAGCACAGATAAGTGAACGAGCATTGAACAAACAAATACAATGAACAAAAACAGCCGCGGCCGGGCCCCATATGTTCGTCCAAGCAAATTTTAATACGGTTTTAAGACGAGAAAGTTTACTGTCTGAGCATCGTAGAATTCTTGGTGGGGCACAAAAATCCTAGGCGCATAAAATTGGGGATGCGCTGTGAGGAAGCAGCATGTGTGTATATCGAATTTCGTTATGGACCTCTTTACTTTTGAGACAGCTGTCGGAGTTTTCGTCATTCAGGACCGCCGCGCATCAAAATGAGCCTCTATGATAAAGACGGTGACTTTGTCGACGAAATCAGCAGCCGGAGGCCCTGCTCAGCGTCATAGTAACTGTCGATAACATCTTGTCAACAACTACACTCCAAGAGCATGCTAGCAATGTGCAAAGGATGCGTGAGACTTGCGTTTCACTGTTGCGACTGTCAGTTCGAAGGAGGCGAGTACTGTGTTTCCTGATTTCGAGAGATGTACAGTTATTGGCGGCCATCGAAAGCAGATGATAAGACAGATGCTCGAGGCGCTGGAGATAGACAGGACAGGAAGTGACTACGTAAGCAAGCTATTACCCTAGTCGTTCTTTCGCGAAAGGATATTAGGTATCGGTGCACTAATTAATTAACAACCTGACTTTAGTTCAGTGTCGTAAGCTATTTGTTTCTTTTTCCTTTCCTCTCCATTTTTCTTCCCTGTCATATTCCTATATATTTTAGCCAATATTTCTAACCAAATTCAGTTCAAAGTTAACGCTTTTCTGTGTCTTTTCCCGTCTTCGTGTTCGTCGTTTTCTGCGGCCTTTGCTGTCAAGAACTGAGCTTCCCCTTTCGTTTGCCGCCTGTCGCAGCCTCCATGCCTGAACAAGACCTTTTAAAGCTCACGTTCGCCATCTTACTACCCTCCGTAATGCACACCATCACAGTCTTCACCGGTGCTTCCCCCTCGGAGTGAATGCCCTATTTAACCCCTGCCAGCGAGGGCAGCACTTTTCAAGACGAAGACGAGTCGTCTTGTAAAATCTTGTCTAGCGCCCTGAGGCTCCCCGCCGACCCTAGAGCAAATTTTAGGCATCAGAAGGATAGAGAAATTAAGCCTTTTGTTCCTAAATGTGTTGGCCGTTGCTAAATTACACCGCTTACCTAAAAGACAATCTCTTAAAATTGCTATTGTGGGAAAACTGGAGTCACGAGAGATACTGCTCCAACATAGTGGCTATCATAGCCGACTCTTGCTCCTCGCTGAAAAATCTGACCTATAAAATGCGTTATCCGCTCACAGCAACTGTTTCCAAAGGCCATCGAAAATGAAAGCGTTGTATCGAGCATCCGAAATTTCCACGGTGATTTAGAGACTTCAACGCCACTCGGCATATTGTGGCAGCTGTGCAAAATAGAAGCGTTTGTCCAGATACCGAGGGCTTGCGCAAAAATAGGCACGACCAAGATTTTAGGAAACAGGTTTTTGTGTTGGATCAATTATATTATTAGGCAGCCTGCGACTCTGTTTCAGCCGCGTCCTGTCCACTTGGCATTTCAATGTGTGGTGTGGTGGCCTGAACAAAACTTTGTGCACAGGGCACTGAGACACACAAGCTGTATGCCCCGACGTCTTGTTGAAAACAGGGTAATGATCCCCAGGCGGTCGAAGTTATTCCGGATTCGTCCACTAGGGCACCACTTCCTCCCCTACTTCTCTAATTACCTCCTTTATCCCTTTCCATAGGGTGCGGTTCAGGTGTCCATCGAGATCTGAGACCGATACTGACCCATTTACTTTCCTCCAAAACCAGTTTTTTTTATTTTTCCTGCGCACTTCGCAGATACTGTTTTGAGTCCCCAAAATGTGTTACGTGATTATAAAAGTACTCCTTATCTTAGGCGAATAGTGAAAAAAAGCCACAATTTTCTAAAAATTTCGTTAATCGTACATTATAGACAGGACAGATAACAGTTTACGCGCGTTATCCACACGTCTGTGATAGAAAAAGGTCAAGAGACAAAGTAGAAATTGGCGCTGAACGGAGACATAATCTAGTTAGAACACAAGGCAATTTTACCATATCCATCCTGCGAGCAAAAGGGAGTCTAGCCATGTGAAAATGACATCCCCGGGAACCCATCCCAACCCTACTCTCACCCGGCAAGAAATGCGCACCTGCAGGTTCTCGTTCATGAGGTCGAAGACGAGTCGCCTGACGAGCGCCAGCACGAGCAGCACGGCGAGCGTGTCGTGGACCAGGAGTGGCACGACCACGGCCGCCGACAGGCACACCAGCGCCACGTTGCGGAGCCGTGTGCCGAACTCCTCAAGCAGGAACAGCGAGAGGCGCTGCAGGACGCTGGTGGAGCCCAGCACGCGCACCATCATCACGTCCACCAGCACGACCAGCAGGCTGCCCTGCACCGCAGCACACACGGGTCCCGTACGCAAGGCTTGCGGGATGCTTACCAGTGCTCTGAAGAGGCGAGCAACAACTCGCCACCACAACGGGTACTACACATTTAAAAGGACCCTGAAATGATTTATATGGGCATATTCTAGTGCAACAGATCTGTAGTTGTGGTCTTTATAGGGTATTCGAGTCAAATTTGAGAGTTCTGCATGGACCCTATAGTTATGAAATATTTTTTTGTTTAATCGCTGCTCACAGTAGCTCGCAGCCGATTAGCGCGACACACCTCACCGCGCATCCCCTACCCCAATGACGTCACTGGGAAGAAGAGCTGGTCTCCAGTCTCGCCTCGTCTGCCCACTGACGTCATCCGCATAAGGGACGCGCGGAGGGGTGTGTCGCCCTAATCGGCTGCGAGCTGCTGCGAGCAGCGATAATTAAAAATTGTTTCTAAATTATAGGGTCTACGCAGAGCTTTCTAATTTGACTCGAAAACCCGCAAAGACCATCTCTACAGATTTGTTGCGCTATAATATTCCCGTCGACAACAAATCAGGGTCCTTTTAAAGAAGGCGATCGGCCACATGTATGCAGCTGCAGACCGATATCTTAAACTTCTCTTTTTGCTATGAGACATTTCAACATGTCCTACACCCTCGCGTGGTATAGCAATTACACAAGAACAACTTTATTATCTATTCAGCAAGGCACTACCGACTGTTCATCGTGTTTAATTTCAGTTACCGAATTTACCCTTGATATTTCAGTCAGCTTGGACCAGGATCGATATATGTATTGTTCGGATAGTTGTAATCGAGCATAGGCACACTCCCTGGACTCGCGAAAGGCATATTACGTTGTTAGCAGAAAAGTCGTTTGTAAAAATTGTGACCTTTGACCATTCCTCATAATACTCTGTTCTGGACAACTGGTTCTTCACCTTTCCGTCACCAGTATGTTGATCTGCGCAGCGTTATGTCAGCTGCAGTGCATGGGCTATTGAAAGCGACACAATGCTTCTTATAAGGGTCACTTTTATGCCTTGTGCTTATTAACGAATTACCTGCTGGCAGTGAGTCTACCGTCACGTAAAATGCCGACGACTGCGTCGTTGTACATACGGCTAAATGCGTTGACGGTATCTGTTTTGCAGTCTGAGCTCATAACGATGTCCTTCGAGTGCGACCGAAAGCAGGAAACCTTAATCCTGAAAAAATATTTACCTCTAGTTAAAACAAAAGAGAGAAAAAGCTCCCCAGTTTATACAAAGTGAAGGTTTTGGTCAAGTTCAACGTACATTAAAGATTTTGTCACCACGATTGTTCAAATGCTCGGCTGACGTTTTTACATTCATTCACTGCAAGAGAAACTTATCATTGACGAAAGCCTTTATAACAAATTTTAGGCTTGCACCATCTCTCCCGGAAAAGAAAAGTTGTTCACAAGTATTGCAGGCTTTTTACAAGGTGCATGCGTAATCTGCCATCCGTACACAAAACACGTCACAGATAAACTGAAACTAGCGAAAAAACGAGAAGCACGATTTGTCGCAGGAAATGGTTGTTTTGCCCCCAGAACTTCCGAAAAACGAAGAGGCCTGGTTTGAACAGAGCTGCCTGCGCGCTGAAAATTGCTATTATTTAAAGTTTCCGTCTCTCATAGCCTGAGTCGCTTTGGGACGTTAAACGCCCATAAACCAGACCAAACTATTTAAAGTTTCTCACAACACGTTTTTCACACGTCAGGCATCCCACGAGCCTCACTCAGCTTACGAGACTCGTGGAGTTCTACCTCACTTCTCCACTGTTTCACAACATTTCGATGAAAGCTGAAATGGGAAGCACGTCGTTTACTACGCGTGAAATACTTCGCAGACTTGTGCTCATTCTCTGAAACCAACAGTTGGTCAGACGATGTTCATTCTAGAACTGCGGCCTCATGACACTATGATTCGGAGGTCATGCTTCTGGATGAAACCAATGGGCACGTCATGTTCACAGTTCTGTCACGACGCATTGCTCGTGTACGTTTCGTGCTCTCGAATCCCACCGCTTTAATAATGTCTGTTGCCGAAATCCTTACACCTTGGCGTTATGGCACAAAATAACATTGTTACACTCACTACTGCTCTTTTATCCTGCGGGCGAACAAAAATATATAATTTGGCGAAGAAATTTAGATGCGCAGGGGGCTAAGAGCTTACCTTCCTGAGACGCGCAGCTCTCTCGCCCAGCATGAGTGGCACTGAACCCTAATGCCCGCATTCAACCCATTCAATCCGCAGGTAATGCTGCTTCCGCCGAATCATTTTTATTATGCGTTCAATGATATTTCAGCACAACTGGACGCGTGGTGCTGTCGCTCTATCCAATGCGCGCTTCATTCAAAAGGTCTCCGACTGTATATAGGCTCCTCTGCGCTATATCCATAAAATCCATTCAACTGAGGCTCATCCGTTAGCTCTTGCAATACAAATTAGGTACTTAAGAAACTAATATGGTGTAACTAAATCACTCGAAGCAAGATATACGCTTGACAAACTGCATTAAACATAGTTACTTAAGCCTAATGTAAGCTGGAGAAGAAACCGCTTTTTTCATTCTACGGTCACTTCTTCCTAGAGTTTAAGGACTGGGAAAGCACCTTTCGGCGCTCCGCAAGAATATAAACACAGATTCGCGAAGCCGCCGCGAATCATCTCGACCAGCCAAGGAAAGTCGTTTAACAAGCGTAAAGCATTAGACTTATTGGTCCTGCGCCCCTCGGAAATACACGCGCCCCATGAGTGTGTGAAAATTGTTTCTACTTAATGAACGGTACATAGGTTGCTCGCACCTTCAATGTATCTACGCGATGATTTTACACGAGACTTGTGCGTTAGATATTTAACAATTTTATTAGGAGAACGCGTAACTGATAGTCATTTCTCCCCAATTTGCGTAAACTTTTCCTCAACACTAGCGCCAGACGCTCAGCAGAATTTTGCAGTTCCTGCCAGGAGAACGATGAGGCATTCTTCGGCGGTGATTCAGGACGCTGTCCGCCGTCGCGTACCGTCAGCTCGACGTCGGTGCTCGGGGTGGCCTCCAGGTCGGAGAACACGAAAAGCGGCAGCAGCGCCATGATGGGCGGCGGCAGCGCCTCAGTCAGTTGTAGGATGGACACTGTCGCCAAGCAGAAGCAGCAGCGGGACTCCTGCATCCACCAACAGTACGAATGAGTGTTATGTGTGTTAGTGCCTCTCGTGTACTCAATTTTGGTTGGTTAGTTGGTAACAACTTTATTCAAAAGTCCTGCACAGCTTTCGCCGACGGGGCCTTAGGTCTCCCACGTGGGGACGTCGAGGTGTTGCCTCGCCGTCGCCTCGCGGGCCTGCTGGACGGCCCAGAGTTGGTCACCGAAACTCAAACGAAGAAATTGAAAATTGCTTTTTGAGGAAAGGAAATGGCTCAGTAACTGTTTGACATATCTCTGTGGACACCCTAACCGCGTCGTGAGGGAAGGGATAAAGGATAGAGTGAAAGAACAAACGAAGAAAGAGGCGCCGTTAAGGAGGGCTCCGGAATAATTTCGACCACTTGGATACTCTACCATGCACTCACACCGCACAGCACATGGGCGCCAACCGGCGCCGCCACCTCGCCGTGGAGGTGACTGCGCCGAGTGGCCAAAAAGCCACTCGAATCTTCTCGAAGCATCTCCACGCCTTACCAATGGCGACCCGTGCCTCAGCTGGAGAGTGAGAGAATGGCTGTGATGATTATAAGTGTATACGAGTGTGCCTGCCTTGGCGCGATGGGACGAAAAGACGGGGCGGCGCCTATAAACTAAGGACGTTTAGCGCCGTCGCTCACCTCATCCCGGAGTTCTAGCACCGAAGAAGCGCTCCCGCATGACTTTCTGGCAAGAAGTAAGAATATATTTAGGCGTTGATCCTCAACCCCTGATGGCACGACCAGATTTCTTTCGCCGTTCCTTGTGCTTCTTCTCCACACGGAGAGATGACTACATGCGGTATAGACTTGTCAAGTCGCCGAGGTGCTGCGGCCATACTACAGGCGTTGCGGCACCCCTCCGGATCGTTATAGTTTTTTAAGTGCGCCAAGGCAGACAAGGTCTGGAACTGCTGTCGACACTGAGTTATTTCACTCTATTTCTTGTTCTGCTGTCTGCGACATACACGATTGGGCAGAACAGCAGCGACGATTTGGTCTCGTGGTCCTTCGGAGCTTGTTATCGGAACACATTCATTGCAATGTTTTTCCGTTCTTGCGCAGGACTGCTGAGAGAGAGCATGCTTAACTGTACCGCCTCTTAAAGATACATGATCGGCCTAAATGCGCACGCTCGCACATTTGGGCCATGGAGAATGCACGCACGCTGAAACATTGCTTGTGCAGTGTTAGTTTTCAGACATTTGTGGACCAGCTTACTGGTTAACATTGTTTACAAGTTTTATGATGTCCGCCAACACTTGTGTTACAATCAAATGAAATTGTATGCATACTAAAGTCCAGCATCCTTGGGCGAGAACTTTGAATATTGGAGTAATATCAGGTATGGCTAAAGAAACAGTGAATGTAATGGTCCAATCTTCCGATGCGTGGCAAAATCTTTGTTTTAACCCTTTATTGACAAGTGTTGCCCACAGGCAACATACTAGAAAATATTTTTTTTCTTGTACAGTATCGGTTTTGGACGCTTTTGTTTTACTCCAAGCTCCGCCCATTCTCTTCTACCTGGGCATGTGGCGCCATCTGACGAATAATAAACTGGAGAAGGAAAAAAACGTTTCGCGCGGAAATCTCTGCACAGCAGTCGCTTACACTGCTTCAGCCTCTAAGCTTCAATTTCCTGTTAAGCACTCGTTTTTTCTCTGTGGCTTTTCGCACTTGTTCTGAAAAATGCCTCAGTTTGAATTTTTATGAACTGCGTCTATGGCTTTGCTAATTTGTGCCCGTAAGGGCGCGTCTCGTGTTTGTTGCCCATAGGCAACACCCGGCACTATGCTGTGTTTTTCGTCCCGTTGAGTTTACAGTGTGCCTTTTTTGTGTTTGCTAAACTGCCTACGCGGATAACGTACGTGCTCCTTCAGCCCGGGCATGTAAGCATTCCTTTTGTTGCCACATTCGGAATTACGCAAACATTCGAGCCACAAATGAAGTAGCGTCTGTTGCCGAAGGAAGAGGTGCGATGTGGAGGGGGACTCGACGACAAGGGCGCGTTTGGCTTGGCGCTCGCGCGTGTAGCCGCCGACTCCTGTCACGACAAACTTTACCATGCGTTCCCTATTTCCCTGGCTATATACTGGATGCCTGGTAGAGTGTCGCGCTCCGTTTAGGCTGCGCAGTAAAAGTTTCTTTGTGCGTTTGCAACACCATCTTTGCTTACGCATCTATCAAAACCGTAATTCTTCACTTTGTGTTATTGGGACCGCCTTATTCACACGGGTACTTCATTTACTTAATTTTAATTACGTTTGGTTTTCAGCATGTTTATATCGGATCTGCTTTCTGTTCGTTTTTCAAAGCTCTTTCAGCTGACTGTCGAGATGAAGGCATCTCTAGAACTCCAAGCACAGACAATAATGAAGAAATTCCCAAGCCTTCGAAAAATGGTGCTGCATGGAGTGTTGTCCAATGCTCCACTGGTAATACCATGCCAAAGTGGAAGGACGTACCACCCTGTCCGTCCCCGGTTGTGTCTACAATCAGTTATTTTAGAGAATTTTTTGACGTGGGTTATTTGTCTCTGATCTGTGAGCAGTCTTCCCTGTATATCGCTCAGAGGAATCCCAACAAAGTTACTTCAATGTACGTCAACAATTTCGAGCAGTTTATCGGTACAGTGCTCACAATGTCAATTATGAAGCTGCCTCAAACGCGCATGTACTGGTCGGAAAGGTTCCGCATCAGTCAAGTTGCTGACACCATGACGAGAGACAGATGGGAAGAAATCAAACAACCACTGTATTTCAATGACAACCAGGAGGCTACAGGTTGTAGAAAGTGCGGCCCCTATTGGACCATGTGGTCTCCAAATGCCGTGAAATACCAAAATCTCAAAAACTGAGTTTATGAGCAGCTGGTGCCTTTCAAAGGCCGCAGCTTATTGAAGCAGTACTTGCCAAACAAGCGGAAGAAACGGGCTTATAAAGTATTCCTTCTCGGCGATAATTGCGGCATAATGTACAGCTTTGAAGTGTACACATGCAAAATGTTTTTGCAGCCTGGTTTTCCAGACATCCGTGCCAGCGGCAACATTGTTCTGAGAGTGGCGAGTCTCGTGCCTCGCGGTCCATACTAAATCCTGTATTATGACAACTGGTTTTGGAGGGTGGATTTACAGGCGGTCCTAAAAAGGCTGGTATCAGTACAGGCTGGTATCATAGGCACAGTACGCGAAGATCGCCTGTAAGGATGCAAACTTCCATCCGAAAAACAGCAAAAAGAAAGGGCGTGGCTCTTACGTGGAGATAGAGACGACATTTGAAGGGGTGAGTCTGAGGGCTGTGAAGTGGTTTGACAACCGTCCCGTCACGCTGCTGTCTACATTTGCGTCGGCATCACCAGATAATACTGTGAAGCGCTTTGACAAGTAGACTGGAACGACGGTGAACATAACTCGTCCTTCTATTGTAGGTGTCTACAATGAAGCATGGGCGCTGCGGATCTAATGGAAATGCTTGTGGCGCTGTACCGCATCAACTTGACATCGAAAATATGGTACAGGCGGCTATTCTTTCATTTATTGGATGTCGTAATCATCAACTTCTGGCTCTTGTACCTCCAAGATGCCACCACGGCTAAGGTGCCACGCAACCAGCCAATGACCCTACTCTCCTTCAAAGCAGAGATAGCGTGCGTTTTGAAACAGCAGGGAAAGATTGCAACACCCTCCAGAAGGCGACCATTGGGCCCGTCAAAAATTGAAAATGAACTACAAGCGAAGAAGCGCCGTGGACCAGCCGCTCTTGTACCCTGCAAAGAGATTAGGCTGGACACTGTTAATCACTTCCCGATGTCTTCTCCCAGGCATTACACGTGTAATGTGCAGAAAGTGTAACGTGCACCTTTGTTTCATTCCAGAAAAAGAGTGCATATACAAGTTCCACACTACCCCGTAAGAATTGTGCAATGAAGCCTACAAAAGGACTCATGCCCTCTGTTGCCCACAGGCAACAAAGCTATATTTCAGCTGATATGTATAGCAAGTTTTTGTGTTTAGAAAATATGCATTGTCATGCTTTAATAAGTGCTCATATGTAAAATTAAACAATTTTTTTCAAGTATTTTATTGTTTCGTTATTAAAGGGTTAAGGATTCCCATCACTCGCATCGTGTAGTTACAATAGTTACAATAGTTTATAGAAAACCAAACGGGGACGTTTTGACGATAGCAAAAATAAATAGCAAAATATTGCAAGGCAGCCGATCGCAAATTTGCGGATATATTGATTGCTACAGTGAAATCTTACAATACATGAAAAACTAGAATTCATAAATTTTTTTCCGTTCAATAAGTCTTTTGTCGAGAATTGCTGGTTATGTTAAATGTTACTGGCGGATTTTCAGGAAACACGTGATACCTACTTCTAGCATTTGCGCTTCACTATCACGCTTCACATTGAGGCCTAATAAGGCGTTCTCGACGCTCAGCTCAGTTAGCCAGAATGTAGGAAGCAAACACGGATTTCGAGAAGACATTCCAACAGATCACAGCGTTCCGGATTTTTCTACCACTTTCTCCGCTCAAAATTTCCCATGTCACTTCGCCTTTGAACCCACCTGGCTTTCTTGGAAGAGCATCGGGCTGAGCAGTAGCGGGCAGGCGATGCCAAGGCATGCCAGGTAGCGGGAGTAGTGGCCGCCGCCGCCGGGCTGCTTGGCACTCATCGTCCTGCACGCAGATGATTGCATGGATGGATGGAAAACTTTGTTTTCGTCAGAACGCATGTGCGGACGATTCCGTGCTGGATGGCCATCAGCCCATGGCTGACGGCGACCTGGGTGGCCCACTACACGTCCCTGGTCTGGAAAACCGGCTCTGAGCTGGCCAACATTGTCTCCCACTGCTCGAGGGAAGGATCACGCATAATATCCGCCGGTGGCGGCGCTATATGCTACAGTTCCATAATATGTGGTGATGGGTTGCCAGATACTGACACCATTTGCATTCCGGCTGAACGTCCAGGTAGATATTGTTTAACACGCATGGATTATAGAAAGATCTCGTCTGCAATCTTCGCTAGACGCATTCCTGCGCCTTCACCAATTGCTTGCCGGGGGCGGGTAAATTTTCGGCTCATGTTTGTAATGGTTAGTGGTCTCATGAAAGGACGCCACTAACCATCTCTCGTGGACCTTCCCGGAGACCTTCGCGGGTAGAGCTTAATTCCCGCAACTTGCACTGTGGTGCCTAAACCAGCGGCCTGAGAAATTGTTTCTGCTTGCGAGAGGAGCCACATGCCATGGTTTTCAGATTGAACAATCATTATGGCAGATGCCTCCACTCCCCACTGAATTAAGACTAAAAATGGTTTTTGAGGAAAGGAAATGGCGCAGTAACCCCCACATATCTCGGCGGGCGCCCGATCCGCGCCGTAAGGGAAGGGATAAAGGAGGGACAAAGAGCAGAATGGAAGAAAGAGGTGCCGTAGTGGAGGGCTAATAATAATAACAATTCGTTTTTGGGGAAAGGAAATGGCGCAGTATGACTCATATATCGTTGGACACTTGAACAGCGCCGTAAGGGAAGGGACAAAGGAGGGAGTGAAAGAAGAAAGGAAGAAGGGGGTGCCGTAGTGGAGGGCTCCGGAATAATTTCGACCACCTGGGGATCTTTAACGTGCGCTGACATCGCACAGTACACGGGCGCCTTAGCGTTTTTCCTCCATAAAAACGCAGCCGCCGCGGTCGGGTTCGAACCCGGGAACTCCGGATCAGTAGTCGAGCGCCCTAACCACTGAGCCACCGCGGCGGGTGAGTGGAGGACTCCGGAATTATTTCTACCACCTGGGGATATTTAACGTGCACTGTTTTGAGTTTTGCCTCCAACGAAACGCGGCCGCCGCAGTCAGGTTCGAAGCAGGTACGAAACACGCATGGCTCCCTGAGTTATTCTGCATCTACTGCACTATAACGTAAACATGAATACCACAGCTTTCATTGCTTCAAATGCATTTTGCATGTTCACTTTCTTCGCGAATGCTGTGCACATCCTGCGCTTGCAAATGAACTACTGAAATTAAATGACTGAAATAACGATAGTGCAAATAAGGTAGATAACTGCAGCGCAAGAGGCACGTTCACATCCCATAGACACACACGCACACACGGAAGAAAGCTGCTTTTTTTTTCTGAGTATAGCAGCTGTGTCGCGCACGCGCGCCCCGAATACAAAGAGCCGAACTCAAAAGCACCGCTCAAAGTCAAATTCAGAGCTGACATACACCGTAAGGAGATACACCGTAAGGATAGACACTTTTCTTGAGGAAGGAGTCCTTTATGCCGTCAAGTCAGACAACGTGCAAAAGCAAGACAGCCCTTCTGAAGCAGCTGCCGCTGAATTTTTTCTCGTTCCTTTCTTCCTCTGCATCACGTAGTAACGCCCTAATGCGAGGTGAACCCTCAGCGTGGCATTCTAACAATTTCCCAACCAGAGTTCCTAAACCTGACATCATTGCGAATGCATAACGCGTATGGGCTCGTTTCTTCTGGCTCGCTCGCCACAAATGCTCGCAAAGAGCTTGCGCAGTTTATAACGCATTTAACACACGTCGAAAGCCGTCACCACCAGAGGAACTCATTTCCTTCAATGCACCTACAGTGTCGGCCTTAAGGGGAAACGATTAAAGGCGCAATTTATTATCCGAAAAAAATTGCATGCTACTAAGCCCAACTTCAGCTTCGAGCTACGTATCAGGCAGCCGATACACTTATAATCGTTTCTGTTTCTCGTAGGTCTGAATCGTCACCCCATCAAACATCACCCAGTGGGGTTCCGAATACCAGGCACTCTTCAATCTTAGGCAATGATGAGAATGATCACCTAAAGAACAAACGGTGTAATTCATTAAGCTATGAAATTCAGACGCTTCTTGATCTTGGCAAAAACCACTTCGCAATACCATGGTTCGGAGGCATTAGTTTGGTTTGGTGTGTGGAGGTTTAACGTCCCAAAGCGACTGAGGCTATGACGTACGCCGTAGTGAAGAGCTCCGGAAATTTCGACCACTTGGGGTTCTTTAACGTGCACTGACATCGCACACTACCCGGGCCTCTAGAATTGTGCCTCCACCGAATTCAACCGCTGCGGCCGTCATCGCACCCGCGTGATTCGAGTGAGCAGCCGAGCACCATAACCACCGAGCCATTGCGGGGGCACGGTTCGGAGGCATTTATTCGAAGCGTCTGCCTAGGCCTTACCTCTGAACCTCAGCCTCCAGTAGGGTGACGTTGCAGGTCCACAGGGTACAGCCGCCGCAGATCCGAGTACGTGAAACGGGTGGTGCTTGTATGTTCACTGCCTTGCAGGTACGGAACAGTCACTTCGTGATGGCGGCTAGCGCGAGCTCGAGACAGAGTGCAGCCTCGCCTTCTTCTTTTTAAAACGTGGCACGTTCCCACATGGGGGGATTGGCCAAGGTGTAGTGGCGTAGATAAGAAAATTTTCTTAGCTGATTACAACAAAATATTGTCGCCAAGAGTGAATTCTGAAAAAAATTGTATCAATGGAAAACGACTGAAGAATATTTAAAGTAAAATAACAAAACAGCGTTTTGGCGAAAAAAGAAGAGCTCGAAGAATTTTGAAAGAGTTTGCAAATCAACCTACCAGTTCTAATTGCATAACCATGAATATTCCCACAAATCGAACCCAATGGTATTCATGATCGCAGGGTACCAGCTATATGCGCTCCACATGTTTATTATTTTTTAATTATTGCACTGTCGTGTTACGGATCTCCGGTCACTACCTGCCCAATGTCGACTTTTTTCGTTACCGATTCCAGCACTTCGCTACCAATTGTAAATTGCTGTTCTATTCAGAGAATGTTGCACATAACATTGAATTTTTGCATATTAATTTTTAGACCCACCCTCCTGATCTGCCTGTCTAACTCATTGATCATGCTTTGCGACTCATCTCTTGACTGACTCATCAAGACAATGTCATCGGCGCTCCGCAGATTATTTAGCTATTCTCTATTAACTCTTATCCCCAACATTACCCAATTCAGACCTCGGGATACCTCCTGTAAACAGGCGGCGAAGAGCATTGGCGACAGAGCGTCCCTCTGCGAAACAACCTTCCTTATTTCAATTTTAATGCCAGTCATATGGAGAAGTTTGGTGCCTATGGAGCCGTTATAGACCATCATCATCATCAGCCAGACTACGCCCACTGCAAAGCAAAGGGTTCTTTCATGTCTCTCCAATTAACCCTGTCCTTTGCCAGCTACAGCCGCAGTATCCCCGCAAGCGTCATCTCATCCTCCCACCTAACTTTCTGCCGCCCCCTGCCACGCTTGCCTTCTCTTGTATCTTGCCTTCGCATTACATGACCTGCCCAACCCCATTTCTCCCTTTTGATTTCGGCTAGGACATCATTTACCCGCCTCTGTTTTTGCGCCTATTCTGCCCGCTTGCGGTCTCTTACGTTACACCTATCATTTTTCGTTCTATAGCTCGCTGCGTTTTCCTTCACTTAAGCTGAACCCTTTTCGTTAGCCTCCACGTTTCTGCCCCGTAGGTGAGTACCCGTAAGATAGGGCTGTTGTACACTTCTCTCTTGCGGGATATTGGTAAACAGCAATTGATGATCTGAGAGAACCTGCCATATGCGCTCCACCCCATTATTATCCTTCTAGTTATTTCCCTCTCAGGATCAGGGTGAGCTGTCACTACCTGCCCTAAGCAGACCTATTCCTTTACCACATCCAGTACCTCGCTACCAATTGTAAACTGTTGTTCCCTTGCTAGACTGTTGAACACTACTCCGGTTTTCTGCATGTTAATTTTTAGACCCACCTTCCTGCTCTGCCTGTCTAACACATTGATCATGCTTTGCGATTCATCTTCTGAATGACTCATCATTGCGATGTCATCTGCGCATCGCAGATTATTCAGGTATTCTCTATTAACTCTTATCCCCAACTGTTCCCAATTCAGGCCTCGGAATGCCTCCTGTAAACAGGCGGTGAATAGAGTTGGCGAGATCGTGTCTCCCTGCCAGACACCCTTCTTTATTGTAATTTTATTGTTGACATTATGGGGGCCGACTATGGTAGCTGTGCAGCTGCATAGAGATCTTCCAGTATTTTCTCATAAAGCTCTTCTACACCCTGACTCAGCAATGCCTGCATGACTGCAGAGGTTTACACTGAGTCAAAATGCTTTCTCGCAATATATAATGGCTATACATAGCGGTTGGTTATATTGTAAGCATTTCTCTATCACCTGATTGATTCTGTGGCTATCATCTATTGTAGAGCATCCTTTACAGAAGCTCGCCTGGTCATATGGTTGATTGAAGTCTAAGGTTTTCCTGACTATTAGCGATTCCCTTAGTAGGAAGCGTACAGTGAGCTGATCGGCCTGTAATTTTTCAAGTCCTTGGCGTCTGCTTTCTTATGCATTAATATATTGTTGGCGTTCTTCTCAGTTTCTGGTACGGTCGAGGTCATAAGGCACTGCGTATACAGGGTGGCTACTTTTTCTAGCTTAATGTCCCCTCCGTCCTTCATCACTTCTGCAGTTACCTGATCCTCACCAGATGCTTTTCCCCTTTCCATTGCTCCTAAGGCTGTCTTTACTTCCTCTTTCGTTACTGGCGGAATGATGAATTGCAGTTCGCTACTGTGTCTCTCGTTAACACTCTGATTGCTTTTGCTACTGAACTGATTTGTGTAGAACTCTCGGCTACTTATACTCTCTTATCCATACTGATAATGACAATGCCCGTCTTGTCACTTTTAGGCTACTTCCTTTCTTTGGAGCATGCTCGATTCTCTCCATATTAAACTTCCATATGTCGGCTGCCTTCCGCTGGTTTATTTACTTCGATAGCTCTGCAAGTTCTATTTTTTTTTCTCTGGGGCTCGACGCCCTCATGCTTTGGCATTTTTAAATCAGATCTTCCGTCTCTTGAGATAGCTTGCCCGTATGCGGTCGAACGACCCTACCACCTACTTCTACGGTGCACTGAGCAGTGGTAACAGTGAGATTATCATTCATTATTCGAACATTAATATCGCCTTCCTCAGTTAGAGCCGAGTATCGGTTGTGCAGCGAAATCCCGAAATTCTTCCCCTCTTACCGCTAGCTCGTTAATTGGCTTCGGTTTCACTAGTTTCTTCCGTTCCCTATTCAAATCTAGGCTTATTCGACACGTCAAAATTCTGTGGTCGCTAGACCGCTCCTTTCCGACGCCCTGCACATCCTGCACAACGTCTGGGTGAGCACGTAGTATAAAGTCTGTTTCATTAACCTTTATTCTCACCATTGGGACTGTTCGATTTGTGTTCAGTTTTATCTTGCGCCCTGTTTCTCTTGCCACCATTTCTCAGGAATACTTGTCTTCCACGTTCGTTTTTACTCCCCCCCCCCCCCATTTCTTTCACACTTTCTCTATTTGCTCTATTTCCTTTATTATAATTTTCCCGGTAATTCGTTCCGCCGTGTTGACTAATCCCTTATCTGAGTTTTTCAGGCCAACGCAGCAAGTCATACCAAGCCACCTGTCACAGCTGGACAGACAGCCTTTCAAGCTCCCGCTCCCGATCTCTCCACGCCTCCACGCTTCAGACAACCGCATTCCTTTGTTCTGAGCTGGTCTCTTTCGTTTCCAACTTTCGCAAGTCAGCCGGTTAATCAACTTTAGCAGCCGTCATGTCTAGACAAGATTACCCCCCCCCCCCCCCCTCATACCACTTTTATCACTTCACGCTCTCCTTCACCTCATGGGACCTCGCTCCTTGGGGGAATGACCCCCTTAAAATCCCGCCAATGATGAGCACTTTCCCAGACGAAGTCAAGTTCTTGTGTCGAAACGTTGGCAGACACTCTGAGGCTTTGCCCTCTCTTGTTCACTTCGTGATTATCAAGAACCATGAGGCCAACCTCTCTCTATCATGGAAGTTTATTTTTCGACACCCTGTTAGAGGCTTGGGTTAGATTTTAAAACACGGTTGATGCCGCTAGAAGCCTGCAGGGAAAAGCATACCGTAGCAGAGGACGGGCCGGTGCACTACAGTAACAGTAAAACAACGACACAACCCGACTGAGCTCAAAGTAAAAGATAAATTTAATAGCACTATTGCTCTTTTTCCACCTGTCTTCCTGCCCCATTCCTTTTATTGGCGCTGACCACAAATTGGGCATATGAAACTTACTGCGTATTTTTTTCTTGAGGTACCGGTGCAAAGCGACAGCTTCCAGAAGTATGCCGTTATCACACGCCGGAGTGGCAAGCACGCTATTTTCTCAGACTTCATTTAGTGATCTTATCTGCCACTCCATAGCAGGAAGCAGTGATAATGATTGAAATTTCTCTTTGAGGAAAGGAAAAGGCGCTGTAAATCTCACTTTTTGATCTACATTTAAACCATCCCGTTCAGGAAGATTTGAAGGAGTGAATGAAAGAAAGAACAAAAGAGGCCGTAGTGGTGGGCTCCGGAATAATTTCGACCACCTACGGATCTTTAACAAGGAATGACATTGCACAGCACACGAATGCCTTTTGCGTTTCGCCTCCATCGAAACGCGAAATAAAATTGATCCGGTACGCAAGGCAGGAAGAGCACATCGTTCAGAGTCGATGCGCTGCAGAAAGAAAACAGGGAGAAAGAGGTGGCGCAGTGAAGGGCTCCGAAATACAGTTGACCACCAGGCGATCTTTAATATGCACTGACATTGCACAGCATACGGTCGCCTTTTGCGTTTCGCCTCCATAAAAATGCATGCTATGCCTCACCGTTAATAGTGGTCACAAATATACCATTAGGAATATCAGAGTGCATTTAGCGGCGCATCAGTATTGTTACAAAGGGGCAAGGGGAAGAACAAGACACAGCATGCCATCGCCTGGAGTTTATTGAGGAGAGAATTTGTCACGGATTCCTTTCTTCTACAGCCGTATATCACAGGTTTCAGGCTCGCTCATAGATAGGTTCTTTTGTCGTCCCGATGGTAACTCATCTTCCCTTTTCGTTTTCTGCGTGCCATGAAATATTCCCTCTCATTATTTTCCGCTGCATTGACCGTTACACTCGTTGCAGTCAATTAGTCTCTCTTGAAGAAATGGTTTCAATGCATGTATAAATTTCTTAACTAGAGGCAGAAACACTTTCGCCACCGCGGCAAAGCACTAGGAAGTAGAAAATTTCCGGAAGAAAAGAAACAAACACTAAACTGCCAGGATACAGGACGGATTCTTTAATTTCGCGTTTAATGGTGTAATGTTCGCTTCGTTCTTTCCTTGTTTATTACAACAATTCCGTCGAATGTATCTCCGGTTGGAAGCAGTGACGATGTCTGGGGCTTTTTCTGTGGCAAGGGAGTTAGCAGATGTGAAGAACATGGCGACACACAATCAGCCCTAATCTAGAAAATATGCTTGTCTGTCTCTTGCACTGATTCCTGCCAGGAAGCGCTATTACTTCCTGCACTGATATTTGGTTCCTAATAGCAGGCCGATTTTTAAATTCGGTTTTTCTTCATCTGCTGCCACTGCCAGTGGGATGCTCCCTTTCGGTCCGGTCTGCTCCGACAGGTCTGGAATGAGCCTCGCGCGATTTCCAGGCAGCTTGACGTCACCATGAAGACGGACAGACAGTTCTAGAGACGCATAAAAATGAAATGTCCCGCATCCGCAACAAAATGTTATGCGAAGTCAAGCAGGACAAGAGCAAGAGCAAGACACAGCAAATGCAAAGACGTGCAATTTCATGGCATATGCACCTGGAGAGTTGTTGTGCACAAGTTTTGCGCTTGGAGAGTAGCCTATAACCGCGATGGGGATTGGCTACACAGGGTGGCATCGAAGACAGATAATTTTGCGCGTGAACTTCTCTTCTCTAGAAGCATTGCGCGTTCATAAAAGTAACTGACAGATTATCGCTGAAACCCGCCCTGTCGACCGGAGCAGCCGAGCAAAGAACCCGAGGCACGCGTGCACGGTCATGGTGCCTCTTTTTTTTTCGAACTTCTTAATTAACCTCGGGGCTTTGTTTTTCACTAAATTCACTAAACGGTACCGTTCTCCTCGGCTAGTCTCTTATTAACTATGCATTAACATAGCTGCATAACTTTGATGTAGCACGAAATGTTTCTCTCCCATCAGTTGCAGTCTACTCTGTTTCGTCCTTCATATTCGTTCTAAAAGAGGAAATCTGGAGTGTTTGCTTAGCCAGTTTTCTTTCAAACCCAACATAGTAATCCTCGCATAGACTTGGTGCGATGATGAGTGTGACATTTTGAGTCAAAAGGGTACAGAAAATTATTCTTAATCGTATGGCCCGCCGAAGTGGTGGCGTCACTCTTTCCTTAGAAAATAGAATTTCTAGTTTCGTTCTAATTTTAAAAACAACTGAGGACTGTAGAATCTTGACTCTTAAATTTGGACCGAAAATTGTGTCGGTTGTAACAGACATCCTTATGGCAACTTGTCGTCTTGCCTATTCTTTTTTTATGTTTAGAAAGCATATTCGCGCCAACAACCTTCGAATAAAATCCGGGGGTGACATCAAAATCAAAGGTATTCAGGATATATCGATCACAAGTGACTTTACTAGGAGTCTTCATCAGATTTCATGAACACTTTTGCTACTCCCTGTACTGTCATATTATTACCATTACCTGCCCTAGATCGTCTTATTTTATAAAGACATCGAAACTGCAATCTCTGACGCCGGTCCAATAGCGTGCGACATAAACTATTATTATCCTTGTTTTATTATTTTCTGGAACATGCTAAAACCTGTGCAGTGGAGGTGGCTACGGTGCACTGTGTCAGATGCTGCAAAATTGTGGTTCATGCATCACATTGCGACTGATTATTTCTCCACAGCATATGTAATGTAAATGACATATAGGAAAAGTATCTTCAAGCGTTTTTACAAAATTATAAAACACACTCTCAGAAAAACGATAAAACCGTCTAAAATGTGCGCAAACTTAGGGAGGCAAAAGCTCATGCTAAGATGAATAATTTAAAACCAAAAACAGAGTTTTTTAAGTTTTTCTCTGTTCTAGAACTGAAGCAGCAATAGGAAATTAAATGTTTTAACGAAATAAGCTACAACCAGAACTGCGGAGAGGTCTTCTCATTTGTTAAATGCGAGTTGTTTCCTTCTAAGAGTTTTGCAGTTATTACGCAGACTTTTGCTCGTGTTATAGTGAGCTCTAATTTTTTCTACTTCCTGGAAAGCATCGCATTTTCAAGTTTACTTTTTATTCTAGATTTCGCCTGCGCTGCCTAAAAGGTGGCTTGCGCCCCATCGATGTGTGTGACTGCAGCTTTCAGCCAAGGTAACCGACCGAAATTTCTGGTTCATAACTGATGTTCTAAAGCCCTGAGCTCGCTGAAAGCGTAGAAGCAGTCTGGCCACTCGCATGCAGGCTCGAATATGCGGGTTTCGATGCGTAGTGTTGCCGTGCACCCAATTATTTTCTAATGATTACATATGAGCCTAGTTCTCGAGCTCAAAATCTTGAATTAAATGTTTAGAAAACAGTTTGTTAATCCCAGCTTAAGATGATCGAATGTATTTGTCGTTTCTCTTTCGCCAAAGACACTTTCTGGCGCTAAAATCACAATCATACATTCCCAAAATTAGTGCTCAGGAAATTTATACAAGGAAGCATGAGTCGAAAAGTGTGGATGCCTGAATCGAGTCCCAAAATTTATGCTGGGAAGTTCATACAAGCATCTCAGTAAAACACTTAGTGGGGCAAGTTGGTGCACAGCTTCCAGAATAATAGCGCAGCAAAGACAGCAGACACAGAGGGGAACGGCGGGACATGCGGTGACTGCTCAGGCGCGCGATCTCGAAGGCGGGAAGGGGAGGGGAGGGGGGGGGGGAACTTGTGAGTCATCGGCAAATAAAACGCAACTAAAAACTTGCATTCTTTCTTTTGCATCAAGTTCGAAGGGATACTAACACAAGCACTGCCACTCTTTCTAATTTTGTTCGCCTCTACCTGTTGTTTTCCACCCTCCCCACAGGCTATTGAAGCAGCTGTTTCTGAAGTGAATAAAGTGTTGCAAGCAGCGCATGTCCCGCCGTTCTCCTCTCTGTGCTCTCTTTGCTGCGCTTTAATTCTGGTGAAAAAACAGCGCACAAGCAGACACAGACAGAAAGAAGGGGACAAGCGCTGAACTAGCAACTGAGGTTTTATTGAGAAGCATGGCGAAATATATACAGCACAGCATACAGCATTCAAAAAACATATAAACAGCACATAAAAGGCGGATAAGAAGCCAGCATCCAAAATCATCGCTTAACGTTGCATATCCAAGAATTCCATCTCTTTTGTTGAAAGAAGGATAGACGGGGTGCTGACACATGAGTCCTCCGCTTTTGCTATCGCCCTGGCCTCGATAATTTCCCTTGTTATTGTGCACTTGTTTCGTGCCAGGATTTTGCAGCCGTGAAGGTCGGGTATGCAGGCAGGTTTATGATTGCAACGGTGACAGTGCTTAGCCAGAAAACCTGATGAAGCAATGGATCTTACATTGTTGTTATGCTCCAGTAATCTTTCAACAAAAGGGACAAAGAGATGATAAACAAAAAGTTGTGGTCATCCCTTATATGCATAAGATCTCGCACAACCTTAAGAAAATAGCCAAGAAGGCCGATGTTAAGGTTGTGTTTTCTGCCCCAGAAAAACTAATAAAACTGTGTAAAGCGACAAATCCAATGAAAAAGCCTCGTCCTGGATGCAAAATCAACCACCAGAATCCTTTTGTTGCATGTGATCAGGGTGTTGTTTATGAAATTAAGTTACCGTGTGGAAGCAGATACATCGGCCAGACCGGTCGGTGTCTTAACGAAAGATTACTGGAGCATAACAACAATGTAAGATCCATTGCTTCATCAGGTTTTCTGGCTAAGCACTGTCACCGTTGCAATCATAAACCTGCCTGCATACCCGACCTTCACGGCTGCAAAATCCTGCACGAAACAAGTGCACAATAACAAGGGAAATTATCGAGGCCAGGGCGATAGCAAAAGCGGAGGACTCATGTGTCAGCACCCCGTCTATCCTTCTTTCAACAAAAGAGATGGAATTCTTGGATATGCAACGTTAAGCGATGATTTTGGATGCTGGCTTCTTATCCGCCTTTTATGTGCTGTTTATATGTTTTTTGAATGCTGTATGCTGTGCTGTATATATTTCGCCATGCTTCTCAATAAAACCTCAGTTGCTAGTTCAGCGCTTGTCCCCTTCTTTCTGTCTGTGTCTGCTTGTGCGCTGTTTTTTCACCAAGATGCAAAACCAACTAGCCCATTCAGCTGCTTTACTTTTAATTCTGGATTCATACAATCCTCTCATATCCTCAGTGCACCACAAACGCGCAAGGCCTACGTCGTCACGTCTATGCGTACTTGGGCAGAACGTCGGGGTCCCTGACGTCGTCGAGCATCAGGTACCGCCTGACCACTGGCCAGCAATCCCCAAGGTTGTCCAGCTGCGCAAGCCCGCCTTCCCGGGGGTGACACTCCACCCGCTCCCTGACGACGCCTGCGAGCCTCATGAAGTCGTGCATGCCCTGGATGCTCCTCAGGGCCTCTGACATCAAGAAGACAGCTTAGGCCTGTCTCACAGAAGTGAGCTGTACGATGCGTTCCGGCAACTCGACGTGTACAGACACCCGTTTCAGAGCTTGGGCGCCGTATCTGAGGGCGTTGGAAAAGGTATTTGTTGTAGGGTGTTTGACGACGCGCAAGGAAAAAACGCTCTCATACTAAAAACAAATAGCTTTAGAATGTGGTGGTGAAGAAAAAAATAAATTAAAAAGAAATAGGAACAAGCATGGCCAGTTTGTCTATTTATAGATGCTACATGAAGGTTTTTCCTTGGGCCGTTGACTCAAGACAAGTTCATTGCCTTTCCAGGCGCTTGATTGAAGCTTCATGTAGTCGCGGAAAATTAACGAAGCAAGTTTGGAGTTGTGCAAACGGAAATACAATGAAAACCTTCGCGTTAAAAGTCCAGCTGCAAATGACTGATGTCTATTCTTTATCGTTTCTGGGTTATTAGTAAATACAGAAATTTTCAGAAGCGGTGTAGATGACTGACTAAACTGACGAAATACGTGCGATCGGGAGTTGAAGCGCCGAAAAAAAAAGCTCAAAAAGAGCACGTTACAACTGGGATAATGGCGATGGCGTAAAGGTAGAACATACGCCTTGCGTGCAAGAGGACCGGGGTTCAAATCCTGGTGCCGCGCAATTCTCCACCGGGTTAAAAAAAAAATCCGCCTGTCGATGGAATTGCATAACCAGGCCTGGAGTGCGGCCTGATCTCGGTGACCAGAACCGACTACGCACTCTCTCACCAGAGCAGGATTTGGCCACCCTGGTGTAGTACTTGGCCACAAGCTTCTATGATCAAACCAATTAACCCTCGGCCCTCAGTCCCCAGCGGCTGCAGAGCAACTGACCACGGCGGCGGTCAGACCTGTGACGCAGCGGAGGGTGCTAAGAATCTCTGGCTCCGGACAGGCCGCCATTGGAATCTGAACCTGGCAACGTTTAACGCTAGAACTTTAGCTAGTGAGGCTAGCCTAGCAGTGCTGTTTGAGGAACTAGCGGGAATTAAATGGGATGTGATAGGGATTAGCGAAGTTATGATGACAGGTGAGGCGTATACAGTACTAAAGGACGGACACATACTGTGCTATCGCGGGTTAGAGGATAGACGAGAACTAGGTGTGGGATTCCTCATTATTAAGGATATAGCTGGCAACGTAGAGGAGTTCTACAGTATTAACGACAGGGTAGCAGCTATAGTAATTAGGCTGAATAGGAGGTTCAAGCTGAAAATGGTGTAGGCCTACGCACCCACATCAAGCCATGATGACCAGACCGTTGAAGGTTTCTATGAGGACGTAGAATCGGCAATGAATAAAGTAAAATCGCAATACACTGTACTGATGGGCGACTTCAATGCGAAGGTGGGCAAGAAGCATGCTGACGACCACGCGGTAGGTGACTGTGGGATAGGCTCTAGAAATAGCAGGGGAGAGTTATTAGTCGAATTCGCGGATAGAAATAATTTACGGATCATGAATACCTTCTTCCGCAAACGAGAAAACAGGAAGTGGACCTGGAAGAGCCCCAATGGTGAGATTAAAAATGAAATCGACTTCATACTATGCGCTAAACCTGGCATCATTCAGGATGTGGCCGTCCTCGGAAAGGTGCGTTGTAGCGACCACAGAATGGTAAGGTCTAGAATTAGCTTAGACTTGAAGAGGGAACGGAAGAAGCTAGTGAAGAAGAAGACCATTAACGAGTTAGCCGTAAGAGGGAAAGCACAGGAGTTTAGGATAGCGCTGCAAAACAGATATCCGGCTTTAACTGAGGAAGACGATCTTGATGTTCATTCAATGCACGATAATCTGACATCAATAATTACGGAGTGCGCAGTAGAAGTAGGCGGTAGGACAGTTCGAAAGGATACCGGGAAGCTATATCATGTGACGAAAGATCTGATTAAGAAACGCCAAAGCATGAGGGCGTCTAACCCTACCGACAGAATAGAACTAACAGAGCTATCAGAGTTAATAAATAAGTGCAAGGTAGCCGACGTAAGGAAGTTTAATATGGAGAGAATCACGCAGGCTCTGAGGAACGGAGGTAGCCTAAAAACAGTGAAGAGGAAACTAGGCATAGGTAAAAACCAGATGTATGCATTAAGAGACAAGCAGGGCAATGTCATTAACAATATGGATAAGATAGTTAACATAGCCGAAGAGTTCTACACAGACCTGTACAGTAGCCAATGTAATCAGAGCGCTAATCAGAAAGACAGCAGTGCACAGCAATGCGTCATCCCGCCAGTAACGAAAGATGATGTAAAAAAAGCCTTAGAAGCAATGAAAAGGGGAAAAGCAGCTGGGGATGATCAGATAACAGCAGATCTGTGGAAGGATGGAGGGGACATCGTGCTTGAAAAACTAGCCACCCTGTATACGCAATGCCCTATGACCTCGACTGTACCAGAAGCTTGGAAGAATGCAAACATTATCTTAATTCCTAAGAAGGGAGACGCCAAGGACTTGAAAAATTACAGGCCGATCAGGTTACTATCCGTTGCCTACAAAGTATTTACTAAGGTAATCGCTAACAGAGTCAGGGCAACGTTAGACTTTAATCAACCAAATGATCAGGCAGGCTTTCGTAAAGGATATTCCACAATAGATCATATCCACACTATCAATCAGGTGATAGAGAAATGCGCAGAATATAACCAACCTCTATATATAGCTTTCATTGATTACGAGAAAGCATTCGACTCAGTGGAAACCTCAGCAGTCATACAGTTATTGCGTAATCAGGGGGTAGAAGAGCCTTATGTCCAAATACTGGAAGATATATATAGCAACTGCACAGCTACTATAGTCCTCCATAAAGTCAGCTATAAAATTCCAATAAGGAAGGGCGTCAGGCAAGGAGACACGATCTCGCCAATGCTGTTCACCGCATGTTTACAGGAGGTATTTCGAGGCCTGAATTGGGAACAGTTGGGAATAAGAATAAATGGAGAATAACTAAATAATCTGCGATTTGCTGATGACATTGCCTTGCTGAGTCACTCAGGAGGTGAACTGCAAATCATGATCAATGAGTTAGACAGGCAGAGCAGATCGAGGGTCTAAAAATTAACGTGCAAAAAAACAAGCATAAAAACGCAGCCGCCGCGGTCGGGTTCGAACCCGGGAACTCCGGATCAGTAGTCGATCCTGAGTTCCCGGGTTCGAACCCGACCGCGGCGGCTGCGTTTTTATGGAGGAAAAACGCTAAGGCGCCCGTGTGCTGTGCGATGTCAGTGCACGTTAAAGATCCCCAGGTGGTCGAAATTATTCCGGAGCCCTACACTACGGCACCTATCTCTTCCTTTCTTCTTTTACTCCCTCCTTTATCTCTTCCCTTACGGCGCGGTTCAGGTGTCCAACGATATATGAGACAGATACTGCGTCATTTCCTTTCCCCCAAAAAACCAATTATTATTAAAACCAAGGTAATGTTCAACAGCCTAGCAAGGGAACAACAGTTCACAATTGGCAGCGAGAGCCTAGAAATAGTGACGGAATACGTCTACTTAGGGCAGGTAGTGACAGCTGATCCGGATCATGAGAGGGAGATAACAAGAAGGATAAGAATGGGGTGGAGCGCATATGGCAAATTCTCGCAGATCATGAGTGGCAGTTTACCAATTTCCCTCAAGAGGAAAGTGTACAACAGCATAATCTTACTGGTACTCCCCTACGGGGCAGAAACGTGGAGGCTAACGAAAAGAGTTCAGCTTAAGTTAAGGACAACGCAGCGAACCATGGAAAGAAAAATGATAGGTGTAACGTTAAGAGATCGGAAGCGGGCAGAGTGGGTGAGGGAACAAACACGGGTTAATGACATCCTAGTCGAAATCAAGAGAAAGAAATGGGCTTGGGCAGGGCATGTAATGCGAAGGCAAGATAACCGCTGGTCGTTAAGGGTAACGGAGTGGATTCCAAGAAAAAGTAAGCGTAGCAGGGGGCGGCAGAAGGTTAGGTGGGCGGATGAGATTAAGAAGTTTGCAGGCAAAGGGTGGATGCAGCTGGCAAAGGATAGGGTTAATTGGAGAGACATGGGAGAGGCCTTTGCCCTGCAGTGGGTGTAGTAAGGCTGATGATGATGATGATGATGATAACTGTGAAATAAAATCTAGGGCAAGCGATGCGCATCTTGCTGGGGGAAGAATCGGCACGCATCCTCCGTCTTCGACAAAAAATATGGTACTAATGACTGCTTGAAAAAGTGAGCCCAATACCGTGAACATTTTATGCTCGTTTTCTCAATGTTCTTCCCTTGTCACCACAAAAAATATCTTTGGTCCATTTCTTCGCTGCGCGCAGCTATAGTTAACTGTTTTCGCTAAGCACCTTTGTTAACTATTATATTAATGATGTTCGGAATTACTATTAGTCACGCTGGTAGCTCGGCGCCTTGAAAGTTGCCTGGTCGTCTTTTAGTACAGTGTAGCCAATTAGCCAGCTTGTTAAGACGAAAACCTTATATGACTCATCAGCAAGGAAGCCGGCGTTGTCGTGGTTGACTGCAAAAGTGGTCACGAAAATTCAGGATGGTCGCAGAGACCAGAAGGGACTTCACTGGACCTGAAGTGACGCCAACAAAACCGGAATTGACACCATTAGATAGGTTGTGACGTCAGCTAAACCGGACGTGACGTGGTGGCTTGGTTAAAGCGGCGCTTTATATATGTACGCGTATGTCGAATGACCTTTCCCAAAGGCCCTCACCCTAAGGCCTCCGACCTAGTACCAGTTACTAACTAGTAAACAAAGAGCTACTAGTTGCCCACAAGCACACAAATGCTTTCGCATTCACAGAATATGAGCACGTAAGGGCCCTTCGTTATTTTTGTGACTTTGGTGACTGACGGATGACTGCATTGCAATCGCTGTTTATTTAATCCGAGTGCGCAAGCTACTCAGAATAAAATTTCACTGCGCCCATATGTACTGGTGATAGTACTGATTGATTAACAGTGGTGCTGGCAACGAAAAACGATGTTTTTCTGTTGGGCAACATCAGTGTTTTGTTTCTCTTAGAGGTTTTCTCCGGGCGCAATCTTCTAGGCTTTTTTTTTTGTTAAGTAAGAAACAAACAATGTAGTCTCTAATGCATAGGATTGACATTAAACGTTCTCTAAACTCAAGCAATTTCTGCTTGCAGCTCTGATTATAAATGTTTGCAATGCATGTGCGCCCAACTGCACACGGAGCAAAGGCCTTCGTCAGGCTTCTTGGCTCTGACTTTGCTACAGTTTGTGTAATCTGAATGAAATAAAAAAAAGTGATGGAAGTCAATCCGATTTCCTGTCTGCCCGATTAACGTCGGCCGGCGGCCTACACACAAACACTTTCTCTGAACCTCGAAATCAGCCTGAAGACAGCGTTTTTTTTTAAACGATACCACGCAACTCACCAACGTTCTCAGACAAAAACCGGGTCTTCTGAATACGCCACGATCACCTATGCATTGTCCTCTTTCAGTATCTGCAGCAGGTGCTACCCAGTGGTTGTTCGCATTGTCACGCAGAGCTAGCAATCTCCCGGTTCACTCATCAGAAAGCACTCTTATCTTAGACACCACTGGAATCTTGGACGATTTGGCAAGCCACCAAACAATCTCTGTTCAGTCCAAAATTTTACTCAAATATTTCCGAACCCATTGAACTTTATCGTATATATAGGCTACCGGCTTTATTAAGGAATCTAAAACGTCCATTCATTTTCGGCACCACAGCATCAAGTGCTCAACTGAATTTTCTCAGTGGAACAGAGGAATTGGCGTTGTTTAACGTTACTACTTAGCGTTAGGTTAATGTGTCCGGGCCTGCCGCAGAGCGGGAACAAATGCCGAAATCCTTCGTCTCCCTTTTATTCAACCAAAGTTACCTGTTGAATGCCTCGCCTAACTTAGTTTTTGTAACGAAAACTTCAGTGCTTTAAACTAAGAGCCAAAAAGAACAAAATTCAAGGTCCACCTAAAAGGAACGTGTTTCTGCCAGGCGTGGGCGGTCCGTAAACAGGTGCGGAAAAACGTGGTATTATGTGCAGATCCTGTCTAGAACGCAGCTTAACTTCCTTTGAAAGGTAAATTACTCTCTCATATAGCGGAGGGCGCAGTACAAGACAGAGCACGTGGAGGCATACAGGGTTTCGAATGTGTATAGTGGGCAGTTCTTGAGCCGGTTGTGGAATGAGAGAGCATCCCGTGTTTAAGATCAAACAAAAAGAAATTGAAGAAAACTTAGAGCACCATTTAATGTAGCCATTGTAAAATATACTTCACTATATGTAGTGTTGCGTTGCGTTTTATGGCGCACAAGTGTGTAAGGCTGTCAGGCACCAAAAACCACGCAGTGATGTATGTATTCTGTTAAAAAAAATCAACCGTACCACGCCCATTGCAAGAGGAAGGTCCCTCCAATATATCTCTCAAATTAACCCTGTCAAGTGCCAACCGCGGCAACCGTACCGCCGAAAACTCCCCGGTTTCTTGCACCCACGTGACATTCGCTGTCCTGTACTACGTTTGCATCATCTTGTAAACGATTAACGCCTCTAAACATATAAGACTTTTTCTTCCATCAAGTTCATATAGTCAAATGACGAAAGTAAACATGTGTTTCAACTTAACAAGAATCAGAGGCAGAAAGTAATGTGTTTTCGCAGAAAAAAGTGAAAAAAACGTTTTCATTAGATAAGGTCGACATAAAATTTTCCCTTGTTAGATGAGCACGACGAGTCGCATAATATTGGTCTCCAAAATGCGAAGGCAGCATACCGTAATTCTAATAAAACGCCCTTCATGTCCACATGACGAATACGCCTAAAATGGACACTACTACGTGGAGTTTGAGAATTAGAGAATGGGCTCGAAGCCCCGCAGGCCATTTTCGGTTATAGATTATCTGATACGGGTCCCATTTGAACCCAACATATTTTTGGAAATGTGGCGGTGTGCTTGAAGGTTGCTTCACTTCCGCCATCGGTTGGCCCGGTATTGCACTGCCTCCGGGATCGGCCTGGGACATTATAGTGCGCGTCTTTTCTATCCTATCTTTCTATCCTATCTTTAAACTCTCCTACTTTCTGCACGTGGTAGCGATTGTGGCTCAGCTTGAGCCAGTGGGCAGGCCTGTGCACTTTCCTTTTCATCCTTCCTGGCAACAACAGAACAAGAAGTCAGTTAAGTGTGCCACCCAGTCTATAACTGGCTTTTTATTCAGCTATCTACTGGCTTTATACCTTTACACGTTCCTTAATAGGCAGGTTTAATTTACATAACATTTAGAACACGTATGGAAAGTCCGTGAGACAATCTGAAGACCAACAAAATGAACTATAGATAGGAGAATCTACCTGAACGGCTGCGAGAGAGCCAAGGCTGTTATAGGTTCAAGATAAGTCTTAACTACTTGATTTGATAAATACAGTACGGTTTAGCACATTTCTGGATCAAATCATAAGAAAACTCTTGCGTGGGCACAATCAGGATTTACTTCAGCTAAATCCGCGATCATAGGTTTGTTGTTAAACTGGCCAGTATCACAAAAAAAAGCTCGCTGGAGAGAAATACGTTGCAGAACGATGAGATTCCTCCTAAACTCCGTGAGGCTGACTGTATGCACGCGGCTCTCGAATTGGAGCAGTTTCGCGACTGTCATGTTGTCTCAGATCCAATTCGTAATGCTGTTTATTCCTTGTCGTGTCATGAGTATTGGAGAATGGTACTAGCAAGACGATACCAACCTGGGAAAGTTTGAGGGGCTCCATAATTATACCTAAAACGTAAACTAACTAGAACGCACTCGTCTCTCCATTCACTTTCCATAGAATTTGTCTGCTCGCGCAGATGAAGAGCACTTACAGTTGTGGGAGACCATAAAGGAGCTCTCTGAATTCTTTTGCCGCACTATGCGCGTTTTTTTTTCCTTCCTGCCTGGAGAGTTTTCTATGGTTTACGAATATATTTAACAATGGCTGGATTTTTTTTCCCCAACTGTACCATTATGCCAAGATTTCCCACTCCAATTCCCCGTCACCTTCAGCTTTGTCGGAAGTCCCCCAGGGCTCCGTTTTGACACTGTTTCTCATTTATTTAAAAATCATCTTTTGAATCCCCGCTGCGGTGCCATTTTTCACTGACGACTTCATGTTATACATCCCTCTATGATGCGTAGGATCATTTCACCCTGCGGGACTGTCATGGGTCTCCAAGTAGTCTCAAGCCTGGCAGATCTATTAAAATACCTCTAAGCGTTCAGGAATGATAACAACGCTCGAACCGGCTTTCTTAATTACACATACAAAATTAACGGACAGGTATTACCTCTAAAAAAATCGGAACAAATACTTGTGAATTGTATTAAACAGTAACTTAAGTTAGAGCTCACATATCGTGCGCAGAGTCGAGCACAAGTGAACCGAGAGTGCACTCAAAGTGAACTTGTGCGCCCACTGCAGGAATATTCAGGGAGGCACTTTGTTGACCTAAGTCCGATGAGACGAACGCCTTTCGCGCGGTGTTGCTGCTTTTGTTGATGATGTGTGGTGAAGATGTTGATGAGGTACACATTTATTACCGTATATGCGTAGGCAGGAAGTAGCTTAGCCGTTATCACACTCCGGTGCGGAACGGAAGGCTGGTTCTTCGAATCTCACCGTGCGCAAGGATTTTTTTTTCACATAGAGTTGACGTCATTTGATTAACAGCTATAGTGTGACAGATTTCGCGAACGGACGGATGGACGGAACGAAACATTAAGCTGATGCTGACGCATTCGTTCATTGGTCTTCTGTCGCTATGTAGCTGAGGAAGTGGTACGCGTGCGTTTGCCCGCATTCTGCTACTCCATTGAAGCGAGCGCTAGGAGGGAGGTTGCGCGGCACCCGACTAGGTCGACAGCTGCGAGGCGTCTGGCGCGTGCACCGGTGGCACCACCTCGCGCAAGCGCAGCGAACCACTAGCGGCGCAAGATCGTAACAGACGGACGGACGGACAGGGTCATAACCACGAGTATGAACCATTAAAAGCTTTCGCCTTAACCTTCTGGTGTCGTTTTGGACCCGCACACCAAAGTATATATAAATCGTATTTGTTTGTGCTTTATGGGGCGTAACATCCCAAAACGACTCAAGCCTTGAGTGGTTAGAGTTGTTTGAAATGCATGGCAGGTAATAGCAAAGAAACCACGACGACAAGGCACCACGACGACCAGGGCTATTCGATATCGACTAAACAATGAACAATGTCCACGGTTGTTTGCCCACAGGAGATCAACAACTGACTCAGAACAAGAGATGGCTAACGGATAGTGCACCACCGGGGACGCCAGGTGTTCTTGTAGCTACAAGGCGACTATGTGCTGCCAGTTGTCCCTCTCGGAAACGATGATGCGGAAGGGAATGCTGTATTTATGGATTTTTTTTTTGTCGTGAAGAATGCAGCCAGATGGAGGCTTTTGTTATTCTTGGCACCACTCCCCAGCTGCACTAGGTTATGGCGACAGCGGAGTAGCGCTCGTCCTTGGGGTGCCTTGTCCTTCCTTTTTTCTTGCGCAATTACCTACCATGCATCAGGCTATGAGGGACGCCGCAGTGGAAGGCTCCGGAATAAATTCAACACCTGGGTTTTTTTAACGTGCACTATCATCCCACAATACACGGGCCTCTGGCCTTTAGCCTCCATCGAATTGCGACCGCCGCGGCGTTGAAAATCGCGTTCAATGAATGCAAAAGAAGGCACTTCGACTGAACCCATATGGAAATCACGCTCCCATTACTAGTTTACTGAGGCCATCTGACCTCTAACCCCTTGGGCTGTATACTTTGGACAAAGACTGCACATCGATGTAAGCTTGTACCACTCCAGCCTTGCCTATCAAAAGGAGGCTGGCTGCTCTGAATAAAATAAATAAATATTAATTGACCGACATTATCTCTCTCCTCTCTTATATGACAAGCCTCATTGCCCACATTCCTTTTCTGGAAAATTAAGAATTAGAAACTAAGAATATCGCCACATATAAGCCGAGAAGTAAACTCCGACGCTTTGTGAGCGCTTTCAGCAAAAATGAGCCAATATGGTGGCCCTCTGTGACTCCCCAAACCTTACCTGTGCAGTTACCAAGCTATACCTTGCTTTCGACACCTGTGCTCACCTGTTCCGTCGAACGCCACTGGCAAATTCAGCAGCCCGCGCGAGCAGATCAGAATTCCGGCGAGCCGTGTCCCGAACCACGAACCATTCATTGCTGAGGTCGCCGTCGACACCTCCAGCCAAGCTAACGTTGAGCACGGCGTAGTTGTGTTTGATTCCGGTGTACAAACTTCGAACGAAGGCGCCGTAGTCCGCGAGAGGCTGGGTCGACAAATCCAACGTGTGGATGTTGTGACCAGTTTTGAAAACGCTGGCAATAGCCTGTAACTTTCTCCCATCAATGTCTCCAGATGTAATGGAAAGTTGCCTAACAGTCGTGTTTAGAGACAGCGACTGAATGACCTCGCTCCAGAAATCTTCCATATTGAAATACTCGTCGCCTACTGAACACATGACGTGAATATGCAGGGCTGTAAGCGCTCTCGAAGTTCTAATGCAGTAGGAGACGGCTGAACAGGTTCTTCTGTCTAATTGGTATCGCCAGATGACTAGCTTTGCCGAGGTGATGTAAGCTAGAGTAGGGAACTGTTCTGCAATTTCTAATATTGTGTACTGCGCACTTCGATCGGTCAGAAAACCATAAAACTGCCAGGATTCCTCCCGCGGTAGGTGTTCATAGACTAGAGCGGTCTTAAAGCAAACCTTTGGTGCTGCTCTGATTTAGGTGACTATTTTTTGCATTGCTCGAAACAGGTAGTAGGACTCGTAATTCACTTCGGAGGTACGGAATTCGATGATTATCTTCCGAAAAGGCACGGATGCCAAAGATGTCAAAAATTTTCTCCACTGCTCTGGCCTCCAAACATCGACTAGACGCGTGAATTCAACAAGCGTCCAGTTCATCGTCAGCGCTTGAAGCCAGCTGTCAAACAAGACGTGACGTCTGAATCCATAGTGTGCTTTCACGCCCTGTAGATTAAAGCACCGCAGGGCATGATTACCTTCTATAACCGTTTTTACTGCCAGCGAAATTTCCTCGTTGACCACAACGCTGCGTAGAGTCACACAAGTGAGGACCCTGTTCTTCTGGAGGCACTCGAGGAGAAGCAGTGAGACTTTTTTTTTAAATCGGTTCACTTCGTCTACGCTCAGAGATGATAAGGTGGTGTTGGAGAGCAGGTGCTCTTGAGACATTTCTCGCTGAATGCTCAGGGCATTGTTCAAAAGCGATGAGCACATTAAGAGCTTTTTGAGCTGCCTGCTTTTCATAACGGCTAGCAAGAGCACACTGGGATTGCGGTCCGACATATATACTGATGATATATCAAGAACCGTGAGGGAAACAATCCTCCCAAGCAGGACCGACAGCGGATGCACGAGAAGTGCGGAAGATTCAAGGGATGCGCGGAACACAAGCTGATCCACGGGCCGTAGAGAGGGTAAAATATCTAGACACCTTTCGGGCGTACTATCGTCCCAGGTTATCTTCAACATTTTCACGAATCTGTTTCTTTGTAGGGCTTCGAAAACAACTGTCGAGTGCGCGCCAATGACTTCTACATTTACCTCGAGCACGGCTAAGCACCTATGTGTCTTCAAAAGGCAGTGCACAAGCGTGGCGCCTCGCCGCAACAAATCTTCGTCGCGGTTCACCCGGAACAATTCTGAGGTGTCTACCAAAGACAGGAGCGTGCTTTGTTTCGGGTGCTGGCGCGGCTCTAAGCGCACCTGAGAGAGAAACTCGTTCCATAGTGAAAGATGGTGGAAGATGTGACAAGTTCAACTTGTTTTTATTGTGCATGGTGCCTTGCAGTCAATAATAGCCGATGTGAAAGGGCTCCGGACGGCTTCCAAGCTGGACAAGAGAACGTCGGGCTGATCATCTGGTGCAGGCCCTACAGGTAGCACTAGGTCGCTTACAGCTCCTTCGTCAATCGGCGTCCGTCTGCGCAAGGAAAAGCAAGGTGTTAATTTTATGAAGTCACTAAAATATTCGTCACTATGCGAGTGGGCCAGAGCTCGAAAACTTCCGATCACTTTTATTTCGTCTACTTTAGTCAACCAAGTGATGGCAGGAAACCGCGTGTTTAAAAAAAATATGATAGATGGATTAGCGTGGTTAGGCTAAACACGAATTAGGGCCGGTAGCACTTTAGTTGTCGCTTTCGGTTTAAGTTTAGGTTGGCGGCTCGGTTATCAAGATCATGCATGCCTCTGACAAACATCGGCGATATCAGTGAGTGATGCCCTTAGTGCTAGTGTACTTCAACTGGAGGGGACAGTTGAGATCCACCATAAGTGTATGACGCCGTAGCGATAAAGAGATAATGCCCATATGTGCGGAATCGCTCATTCAGTCAGTCAAGCAATGAATCAGTCGGATATTTTATTTTCATGAAAAAATTATCAGGGTTGGTTCAGGAAAAAAGTGGAAACAATATCTGCTTGAAACAGCCTGATCCCCGTGCGAAACAAAAGCCTAAAACATTAGGCACTTAGGATTCATATACTGTTAAATTTCTCTGCACAAATTAGCCATCAAGGAACATATCAAGAGTGGAAGTAATTAATTCGCAAATACTCGAGAAACGAAGCACGTCAAGCTATAATTCGTAGATCTCTGGGGTTCCTCTTTCCACTGTGGAAGAATTGGTGTAGCAGTTAAGAAATGCGCCAGTGCCCTGCGATAACAGGTACTGCCACTGGTGGGGCTTTGAGACCCAGGTTGCTATTCTCGAGCAACCCGCGTCGACAGACAGCCAGTGGCGGAATCGGCGAGGTGGCCCTTAGTGCTATTGCACTAAAATATAATAATTCTCAACGTACAGCATCCGTGTTTTATTTTCCTTCTCGCAATAATTAGCCAACAAAACCTTAAGTGTTTGGTATTTATATGTTTTCACTTTTTCTTGTTATCCTATTCCCAGCCTTCGAACAATATTTTTTTTAGTTTGGACGGCTAGGGCAGTGGAACATGCAAAGTGTATAAACTTGTGACAGTGATTCAAATTCACTAGGCATCCGGAAACGAATATACTCTGCTTGCGACGCTATGACGACTCAGTTGACTTTCGTCGCCCGGCTAATGGTAGGACCGGCGCTAAAGTCGGCTCTGACTGTAGATTAGTAGGTATCACACCACTCTTTCTGCACCGACACAGTCTAATCCTATTGATTCCAGTCCTTCACGCGGCCTCAGCCTATTGATTCCAGTTCTGTACTTTTTGATACGCTGTAGATCATAATCTTTACTGCAGAAACAAATGCAAATTTTCGTCCTCACTTTAAATACCTGAAGACTGTAGTGCGAGTACAATAGGTGCATGGAGACAGTAATGCTAGTTTTATACTGCCAGGCTAACATCTAAAAAGCATGCATTGAGCTCATATAGTAAATTCTCCGAGCACAGAATTGATAATGATCATCGCCGACACGAATCTGTCTTACACCCGGCCGTGCGCGCGGCCATGCTGAAAATTGTGTGTACTAATGGAGATACAAAAAGCAGCGGTATAGCTGCTCGTAGCCACTCTCACGGTTGGAAAATAGCAAATCGTACACGTGACTGTTACCGACGCCTGGAGCCCTCAGCAGTTGATCACAATCGCAGGTTGCAGGGAAATGCAAGTTTTGCAGGGCTTTTCTTTCCAGGTTATTTCTCACCGTTAGGCGCACACCACGAAAATCACCTACAATTATTTAACTGCTTTCATTCTCGCATTGTGCTGCCAAAGTGTGAAAACAACCGGAAAGGAAACTAAGCCGGCAACCGGAAGTGAACACATCAGTGGACACGGCGCCGACGCGCAATTTCGAAGGTACGACGCGACGGTTCGAACCCTCGCGGACGGCCGATGGGCCACCTCAGTCCCGCCACCTTGAGGTGTAGTAACCACCGCCCACCGGATTTTCTGCAAACTGACCGCCGTGGCAGGTGGCAGTTAAGTCAAAGATTGGCCTAAAGAGGTTACTCTGGAAGAGCAGTCCTGGTCACACAAGCCCCACCGGTGGCAGCACTTGCAGTCGCAAGGCAGTGTTAAGGTGGCAATATTGGAAAGGTGTGAAGACCACGGCGCTTTCCGTCGGCCAAGTGTGAGCCCTCTGCGCACCGATGCCACAAAGAAGAATGTGCCGCTGCAAGTAGCGGCGCGGTAAGCTCAGCCGCGTCGGCCTTGCGCAACCGGTAGCGGTTAATCAGTTCAGTTCGTTTCGTCGCCTGTATTAGAGTGTCTGTAGCAGTGTTTTCTCATACGAGGGCGAGATGCCTTCAACAACAGAGAAGAAGACGGAGATTTGATGCTTTGCGCCTGGGTGTGGCACGGGATACAGAAAAACATAAAAAGAAACCTTTCTGTTCCGTGCCCCTGCCCGCCAGGGAATGTTTGCCAAGTGTTCTCGAGCGATCCCAAGTGCCGAAAAGGCCGTCAGTATCATTTTACAGTCTTGTCACCATCCTTTAAAATGAACTTGCACATGAGTTCAGCCGAACGCTCTTGCATGCGAATCTGCGGAAAAGGTATTCTACAGTCAATTAGTGATATGTGCCAAAAACTAGTCGTTCTGAGTATTCTGTTGCGCTGACAGCATCAGTTGTACGTTTTTATTGCCTCACAAGGATTATTTTTTTTTCCTTAAGGGTATAAATAAGAAGGATAGTAAGAAGAAACGGAAAACAAAGAAGATTTGTGTGTTGTAGATCAAATTCTGAAAAAAATTCCCCCTCACTTGTAATTAATGGATTCATAGCCAGATGTGCTGCTTCATTGCTTACATGAGCTTCAAGATGGCCTACATGCTACTGGTTTGCAAGCGGCAACAAAAACCGGTTTTGGCGATGGGGCGCCTAGTTTGTGCTTTGGGGCGCCTTCATCTTACCCACTGAGGTGGCTACTAGTGGTTAGGGCGCTCGGCTATTGATCCGGAGTACCCACGGGTTCGAACCCGACCGCGGCGGCCGAGTTTCGATGGAGGCAAAACGCGAAGCCGCCCGTGTTCTATGCGATGTCAGTGCACGTTAAAGATCCCCCAGGTGGTCGAAATTATTCCGGAGCCCTCCACTACGGCACCTCTTTCTTCCTTTCTTCTCTTAGTCTCTCTTTTATAATTCCTTCCCTTAGGCCCGGTTCAGGTGTCCTCCGATATATGAGAGATACTGCGATATTTCCTTTCCCCAAAAACGAGTTTTCATTTTCGCGTTCAGTCAACTCGACTGCAGTTTAGAGGTCCTACGGCACGCGTTACAACCTGCTCTTCTCGCCGTACGTACGTGTAGCGGCTGCGTTTCGGTGGCGGCGCAATGCAGAGATTCAGTGCACGTTGAAACCCAGGTCGTTTAAATTACTCCGAAACCTTAAGCTGCGGCAATAACAGCGTCCCGCACATCCTGAGCAGCGTCTCGAAATGTGCACGCACAATACTCGCTTCAGTCCAGCTATGCAATGCAAACTCGGCTTGTGAAGCCGCATATTTCACAGGAATAATGATGCGAGTTGACAAAACACTATTTTGTCATAAAGATACATTCTTTGACACTAGCAGAAAAACGCGCTCATTTTCGCTTCAGTGGTTAAATTTAGACTACGCGATGCGCTCATTTTGGCTGCGAGCCTTACCGCGCCTCTGCCGTCAGCGCCGCCACACGGCATCGGCGCGCTGCGGGGCCATGTTTCCCCGGCCGGTTTTCACACCTCTCCAATCTAGCCACCTTAGCAGTGGCGCATCCCTTAACCACTGCACCACTACGCCAGAAAGGGTATAAGTGTGAAAGTAGAGCATTACCAATTACGCCTATAAGGGCATTGGCCCTTTAACGCTATCGCAGCATACCCTTAAGGCGGAGCTTCATTGTCCCCTCCAGTAGTTTGCTTGAAATGATAGCACTAGGATGAGCCGGCACTATAGCATTCCCAGTTCAACCAATCAAGCATACCTTGTTCTTAATGTAAGTCTGTGTTAGTAACTTTCTGTAAGCCGGCTTTTCTTGTCTCCCTGCACATTGCAAATAATAACATATTTATATGCCATAATTTTAGGCTACAGCCATATCAATGAAAGGTCGCTGAAACCTCTATATTTGTCAGATGTAAGAAGCTACGGCTGATGTTTTCATATACACGGTATTGCATGCCCCACAGGCACATTGTAATGGCCCTTTCATATCTGTGCAAGCAATGTGAGAGCACCTCCACTGGACTGTTCCGAAAGAAACAGGTTTGGTGACCAGCTCCTCAGCGCTTTCGCCAGACGCAAAAGAAAATTGTACAAATGACGTAGCGAAACCCAAGAAGTGCCTCTTTGAAAGATTTATAAAGTTTTTCAAAGACGCTTCCTAGTCTTAGCTATATGATCGCGCTTGACTGTTTTGCACTCAAGGTGCAAGAGCATTGGAGGTCAATCTATGAACAACATTCCTGCATCTGTTCGCAACAAGTCCCACAACAGGCTTTGCTCATCTGTCTGCATAGTATGGCGAGGCCCACAGAGATAACTGACTCAGATTTGGCGGGCTACAGCAGGCCAATTAGTGCATGATGATAGTGAATTGTTATGGCGCAAGGCCATCTGCGCCTAAAGAGCGCCAAGGCACAAGGTATTTTTGTTTGTTCAAGATGGGTTCAAAACTCATTTCACATCTTTTCAACCTGTTTAAGTTGAGCACCAGGCCAGGGGAACCTTGTACTCATTGTATTCCTGGTGGGTCCCCGGTGGCAATGGGGATCGAACCCCGCACTTTCCGCATGCGAGGCGGATGCTCATCCACTAGGCCACCGCTGCAGTCCCAGTTCGTGCGTACCGGCAGGCACAATATTTTTGGGAGGCTCGAAACTAAAAGATCAAACCGAAGGGCAGCTTTTTAAGCAAAAGAAAGTCATCCGCTCTCGCGGTCACACGGCGAATTTCCCGTAGCCGCACGTTTTCGCAATCTGATTCCTCCGGAAAACGGCACTATTTCACTCCTACAACCACGGAGCGACTTGACTAGAGGCAACGTAACCGCCTCCGCATTCGACCGCCATGTTGATGTTTAGCCATGTTTACCCTGCGCAAACATGTCAAGCTGCAGACGTCAGCTGAATATCATCTACTAAGAGGGCACAGGCTTGAAACCATGTGGGCATTCTAGAAAACGTACCTTCCACGCCTGTCTTCCGACGCACACCAGCCGGCACATCGAGCCATGGCCATTAATCCGAAGATAGTCTTCTTTTTTATCTTAAATGGAAGCACGCAGGTGTCACACGTAGGAGGGGTACGGCTGCAGAAACATGGTCAGATATTGCAGCGGTAAATAAATAATTTCGTACAGTTGTTGCGAATAAACAACTCACCGCAAACTTCTGCGTACGTTGCACTCACCACACAAGAAACTTCAATTTAAAACCTCTTTATAAACATGCAAGCTGTATTTTAAATGTCTGATGGTTATAATCGATGAGGTCAATTTGATTGGTGTGTAGTGTGTAGCTTCCACACAGTGAATCTTTGACGGGATTTGTGAATAAGTAGCACGGTTTAACGTCACTGCTTATGTTGTTCGATTATTCCCTGTTCTCGTCTTTTTTGTAGCGCAGCCGTTAAGGACCAGGCATGTAGGCTCTACGTAGGCGGGGTGAGAAATAGGCAAACGTGAAGCATCTAGAAAACTGTTACCTCTAAAAATACCTATCAAAAAGGGTGTCAGGCAAGGTGACGACCTCCACACCTCCATTCATCATACGTTTCAGACAGGTATTCAGAGCGTCGGATGGAGTATAACTGTGGAGTCCTCAATAATAATAATAAAATACGAATATCGGAGAGTGTCAGGCAAGGATACCACTTCCGAGCCGGTATTCACAGCGTGTTTACAAGTGATATAACGTCCGTAGGTCCGGTCAAAAATTGCTTCACTATACCCCCTTCACCGTCAAGCAAGTGTCCGAACTAGCAACAAAGCCAGCTTAGAAAACAGGCCTCAACCCACCTCACAGATGTATGCTAACCTGGAGTCGCCCAAGATTTCTAGGCGCTAGCTTTCTCGATCACCCTTAGCGGACACACCGTGCAGCTAGCTACGCGAATAAGTTCGGGAACAGCTTTCTACGGAACTACAGGAGTAGCTAAAGTAACGAACCTGCCGCACTCGATAACAGCACTGTTGTGCAATCGCACACTTATGGTCGTCTCGCCCTCGTAGTTTCGGCTGCTGTGCATCAGAAAGCTGTCTTTAAAGGTCGGCTACCACGGTCATGAAGGAGGGCAAGTGAAATTTTCTTGGTGTCTTCGATGCCACACCAGCAGCCAGCTCCTGCTTCCTTGTCCGCAGACTACGCGTTGAATACGCTGCAGAAACTGCGTCTTTAACGCTTACACTGGGGCCTCAACTGGCGACCTATGTGGTGCATTTACAGATACCTCCTGCCTATAAGCAGGACTGTAGAGCCTTGTGCACTTACCTGCAGCGTCTGTTGCAGCCGCTTTCTACTTGTCAAGGCACACACTAGTTGTGGTTCCGTCTCACTGGTTGTGGGTCCCGTCTAGAATGATAAGTCCCCGACTGGTGCTTCCTGCCGTCTGCTAGTGTAATCCGGGGCGGACAAAGAAGACTCCACTCGTCGGGATCATGAGGCTTGGACTCGCGAACTCCCGCCCTAGGAAGCGCCAGCCCTTCGCTCGTGCATCGTGTCCGCTTCCTCCACTTTTACGTCTTTTCTCCGCTTGCCAAGATCTTGCCATGGTCTCACAAAGAACTCTTTCGTTCTGAGGGTTTGCTTGTTGTTGTTGTTGCTGCTATTCTTGCCTAAAAGCGATTGCGCATAAGGGCGGTGGGAAATTGGCCAGGGTTTGGTGCAGGTCCAAACAGGAGAAAATTCACCCATGTTTATCTCAAGCGGCTCATCAATATGAATTTCTGCCCAGGCCTTCTTTAGAAAAGGACCGTTGGGCTAGCCCAAGAATAGCCCGTTCTTTCACAGTTCTGTTTCTCCGGCGTTTTGGCTACCCCATTCTTCAAAACCCTATCATGCTTTTCGAAAAAAATCAAGGCACTTAAGTCTACTACCGTGCTGTGAATGCGAAAGCACGCACGCGGGGTGTTCGAGTTTGACGGCGGCGTACTACTTAAATGCAGTGGCCCACGAAACTGTTGTTGTTGTTGGCCTCATACAAATGGTGCTTGCATATGGGTGGATTAGACATGACCAGGCTGTGACTACCAGTTTGGAGATTGCATGCGGCAGAAATTAAGAGCGAAGCTGATCTGTTCGCGCAGCCCACAATCGCTCAGCAATACACAAGCCTAGCGCGACAGACTTGCAGTTTAACTCGTTGTGTTGTTCTGTGCTGTGCTGTGCTGGGCTGTGCTGTGCGTTGTTGTGCTGCGGTGATGGCGTACTACACTAATGCAGTGGTAAGCGAAGTTGATTTGTTCACGCCACCCGAATGGAAGTTGATGAGAAAGATGACACCCAAACTGAGGGCGAGAGTAGAGTGGCAAATAATTCTTGGACGAAATTAAAATGAATGGTCAGGACGAAACAGGTAAACAAAAAGGAACAACGAAATGAAATGGGAAATGCAGAACGCACGCAAGAGATCGAGACCGATGTTATAGCCGAGTAGTTAAATGGTAATCATAATTGTAAAAATAAAAATATTATTGAAAAATAAAAAAAAAATAAAGTAGCCGTCTTGGTTCGATTAAAAAAATTGCAAGACAGTAAAAACAGAATTGTGGCTGTACCCAAGTATGGTGGCTCCAAACGACAGTAAGACAGGGCTGCTCAAACAAAGGCCGAGATTTTGTAGAGGTTTCTCTAAAAACCGTCTTTGCGTCATGGTGTACTGACGACAAAACAGCAAAAAATAGTCTATGGTTTCGTGCTCACCACAAAATACGCAGACGGGATTAAGCGCCAACCCAGACCTGTGCAAATAAAAATTTAATGGTGGGGTCCGGCAGCGGAGCCTTGATAGAGATACCTGAACCTGCCGTGAATGACATGATTGCCTGTTTCTAGAATACTTCAGGTGCAGGTAATTATCGTGTCTTAAAAGGAATCCAGTTGTCATTCTTGACAAATTCTGTCGCCGGAACCTCGCTGCTGTAATGTACGCTATAGCCGGAACCATAGGTAGCAAGGGGTCATTTAAGGACGCCTTTGTCAGGCAGTTCGCAACTTCATTGGCTGTCACACCGCTATGACCTGGCACCCATACCATGTGAACAAGGCTCAAATGCGGAGGGAGTAATGAATGGAAGGTGTTTAGGATTGTCGATTCTACTGCCGAAGCAAGGGACGAACACAGAAAGTGTCTGTAATGACAGCCACTGAAGAGAAAGCTGGCTCTAGTTTGCGAAGAGCAAGCACCACCGCCAGAAACTCCGCTTGGAAAATTGGGTTGTAGTCTGCAGAGTATATAATCTTTGAAATAATATGTAGTGTTCTACGCTGTCATAAGCTTTGGCTACATCTAACGTCACCAACGCAGCATGCATTTTTTGGCGGCTCGCAAGACGAATGCGACTGTCAAGGTCAGTGCGAGCATTCCATGTGGAACATTTTTGACGGAAACCAGTTTGAAAGGGACTAAAGATATTATTACGGTCCACAAACTCCGAAACACGTAGGAGTATGACCCCTTCAATTAAATTAACCACGTTTGATGTCAATTAAATGGGTCTAATATTATCCTCAAAATAATATTTACCTCAAAAACCCTCTGTGCCCCCCAATTCTTCGCCAATCCGTCTATGTGAGCATGTGCCATAGTATGAGGGCATTAACAACAACAATAGAGTGGCAACGCGCCGTTGCCAATCCCGCACTGTATGTGCCGTTCTTCCAGAGACCAGCAACAGCAACAGCGGCAAGCTGGGCTAAATCTTGGGTGTTCATCTTCAAAATGGGATAAGTCTGCTAGGAAGCACAGACAACAGCAGCCGAAGTGGACATGATGCGCGCAGACTCACAACTGAAATTTACTGGTTGAAAGATGACATACGTGCAGTGAGCAACAACCTCGTCCTGAAGGATATCAATTCGCGGCCGTCACAGCCTCGCGCCTGGCATCCAACGCGAGAGACTGGCAGTTTAGCGCGCGGAGTGTTGCGCTGCTGTGATGGCGTAGTGCTCTGATGAAATGGCCAGAGAAGCTGATCTATTTGCGCCGGGCAGGGTCTGAAACCCGCTTCGGAAGACATTTTATTTATCTTTCTTTCCTGATAATGAGGGCGTTGTCAATGACGTCATGAGGTCACGCGAAGGTTTTCGGTCCGTTTCTTGTGGACAGTCGGTAAACGAAGAATTTTATGCATGGAGGAAGAACAACTCAGGACAGGCTCTCGCTACCCGAGCTGCACGTCAAAGGTGTGCCGGAAGTCATGCGTTTTCGCAAAGCCTAGTGGAGTCTTTGGCCGACGGTGTAGCCAATAGTAGCGCTGTTCGCAGCGGCGTCGTCTGCTGCATTGTCTGCTGCGCATGCGCAAGCGCACTGAGAAGGCAGCCAAGTATGGGGGGGGGGGGGGGGACGCAGAGGGGAGCCGGCTTCAAAAAATGTGACGTAGCCGCCTCTCCTCTTTTCTTTCCTTCCTCCATGATTTTATAAAAGATTAGGTATATAGTTCCTCCACATAAAATATGCAGTCTCTGCCCCGGCATATTCAGAAAAGATGCCGCCGTTTCATACCAACGCTACGTTTAAGGAATTTGGTTCGTTTGCCCGAAAAGTAGATACATTAAGCCTCGTGTTCATTGATGATAGTCTCAACTGCTTTTCTCCGCATAAAACGCCCACTCAGCTCACTATGCTTGTTGCCGACCAAGAAGGACTTGTTCCGCCGTACGAAAGTTGTATGAAATCACAAAGACTTCAGTGCTAGATTTGTATTCCTTGCCCTGTTTTCCTATTCTGAGTCAAACCTCACCTATTTTTTTCAATGTAACCACCCGTGTGAGCGTGATAGGCTTCTTTTCTTTTTTAATCCATCTGCCTTTGGTAAAATCGTTACCGGCTCATTGTCCAACACACGCCTTTTGATTCAACGCTGATCCCACAGCCTGGCTTCCTTCTACTCGACGGCTGGGTAGGCCTAAGAATATTTGGTGGTACGCATCGCAAGTTTGAGATCGGCAATACTGCGAGGTCATTCGTCTACCAAAAAAAAGAGAGAGAGAGAGAGTGGCAGTCCACAATGAGAGGAAATCAATAAAAGGAAAGAGCACCATATGCACTGCACCCCAGCTCAATTTATCCAGGGTTTCAAAATATGGCAAATCAATCTATGACGCCTCAACGAAATGCAATTTGCTGGCACTCGTATGGAGCAAGTCACAGTAGTTTTCACTTTCTGCTTATTTGCATAATTAGCCAAAAATTTTATACCCAACTTCGCAAGGATCGAAGTTCAGCAAAAAATTCCAAATGGAAAGTTGCAGAACAGCAAGAAATCGTCCGATTGAGCAGTGTCTAACTATCCATCTATTACGTATTAGATTTTTCCGCCCAATGCAGATGCCCGGGAAACACAAAAAAATCACGTGACATGCCCTTTTTCCACTCAATGCAGATGCTCGGGAAATAGGAAAAAAGTCACGTGACATGTTCTTTTCCGCGATTGCAATGTTTTCAAACGTTCCGGGTACAAACGAACATATCACTTAGACGGGTGTGATGCCGCTTAAAAGGTCAGAGGGCAGCGACGCAGGCTCTGGCGGAGCTAATTATGCCAGCCAAAGCTCCGTTTTGTTATCGCTATCATGAACCGCTGCGACCGAAGCATATCACTGGCCTAAATCGCACAGCCAATGTCTGCTTCAGTGCTCTACGTTCATCTGGGAATATACAGTAGGCGGAATAAAACTGGTATGTAATGGTTTGGTTTGGTTTATGGGGGTTTAATGCCCCAAAGTGACTCAGGTTATGAGGGAGGCCGTAGTGAAGGGCTCCAGAAATTTTAACCAAGCAGCACACAACTACGTCCCTACCTCCACATAGCTCAAACCGCAAATATTAGTTTTTTAGCAGTAATAGCTGTTGACTAAGACGTTGTGCAGTGCACAGCGCGAGAATGTGTTGCAGTTTAACACGAGGCGTGTTCGAATACTGTGATAGCCTAGTGCTCTCGCACAGTCGGGGCTATTCCTTTTATTTATGTTTATGGTCAAATATTAATTTATTTTACTTGGCACAAACCCACAAACACCGCAAGCATACAAGCAGCGCAAGATCTTGCTCGTGTTTACCCATCGTAGTAGTTCTTTCGCTCGCACTAAAACCTTTCTAATTTTCTATCACTTGCAACCTTGTGCTATGCTCATATCGTGTCACTGTAGCACTGAATGCACAAATCCGATTTGAAAGAAAAATCACTGAGCAAAGCATGCATTCCGCTAATGCAAACGGTTTATGGTCCAGGAATGACGAATACAAAGAGCCCAAAATTAGAGACTTAACCGCCGGAGGGTAGCACTCACTGATTACGATGACTGTGCCCGTGCGACAAATGTCGCTAGGCCTGCCCGGTAACGTAAGCAATGGCAGCGCTTAACCGTGTTAGCTTTATAGCTATCTGTTTATGCTAAAGCTTCATACTTTTAAAAATGTATTGAAGAATCGGGTTAACGTTTTAGCTGCGAAACAGCACCTTAAAAAATGGTTTTAAAACTGGCGCATTAAGAGTGCATTAACGAGCGTTAGCACTTTCTTTTGTTGTGGTTGCCGAGTGCTAAGACAGTATTTATTCTCGCTTTGCATGTATTTCCTGCGCTTATGGATATTGTTTCATGGTTGTACTGCCTGAAATAGTTTGAGGGAAAGACGGGGTTTCCGGAAGGAAGACCGCGACTAGTCCTCTGCTCCCTTCCACGAAGTTTTCCCATCTTCCCTCAGAAACACAATTATCAGAAGACTATCAGGCTTCTGTCGAGTTCATGCAAACACAGTATGGATTTATTTCCCGCATTTATACGGTGTTTGTCTTTTTGGCATACATGGTTCCTTCCTTGTGTTTAACATTAGCATTAGATGCTGTTTCTTTGTTATAGAGTCAGACACGAATCCGGCAGAAGGCAACTACGACGGGCAGTAAATGCGGGGCTCCTGGCAACCGGTGATTACACCCCCGTGTTATCGTATGCTATTGGATCCGGGTACAATCCGAGAACACTACCGGCAGTGTATGCTAATACTACCTTTGAGATGTGTGGCTCGACGACGCCCGGAAGCCATTTTTTCCCGGTCGTCCATGGGTGAACGTAACAAACGATCCCTGTGGCCTACATAACATATTGTTAGCAACTATGCGCAGTTCCATTACTTCCAGGAAATAAGTTTGGAGCAGAAATGTTGCATCAGCTACCAATTTTATATGTTTTCTCCCCGTTATACCCTGCTAAGGTTGACTTCATAGAAAGACTGTCCGGATCACTAAAGGCGGTTTTGCCGACAAGAAATGCCATTAAAGTTTGCACCGGAGACCACTTCAGCTTACCAACGGTGCGCTGAAGGTGATGGTCTATTTTTTTGCAGGCAAGGAGACAATGCCAAAGCCCGATGCCTCATTTAAAATATATATATATAACGTAGGCAAAACGCAATCTTAGCAATTACCACTAAAAAGAAGTAAGGGTCCTTGGCCGTAAGGACCTCGCAATGTCGCGACACTATTCGGCTAGTGTATACAAAATACATGTAGAAAACTAGCGCCAGAAACTCGTGCCTTCTAACAGCTCAGGTTCGACGCACTGTGTCTCACCACCATTGAGTCGGAACTTAACGAAAGGAAAAAAGTTCGCGACAGTCAAGAAAGTGTTCGCTTAGTATTTAAGCGCATGTGTCCTTGATTATTCGTTTTTTATTTTCTTCAGAAATCCTTCGACCCGGTGTGGCAGTCAGCAACGCATGCCAAGATAAGTCAAGCCAACATTTGTCTTGTAGCACTAAATGCCCACTGACGGCCTCGTTACTGCGCTCACATATAGCGCACCGTGGAAGCCATACGGAGCGCAGTAACCATTTTCTTTACTAACGCATCATTTGAGAGACGTAGCTGACAGACTCGTCCTACATTTCGGTGAGATTTAAAAGAAATTGGAACGGTTTGCAGCACATGAAACTGAACACGTGTGGGGATAAATTAGTTTTCTTGTTGTTCTTTTTAATTGCCTTGTCCAACATTCGAAAACTTTTTTGCGTACTTTTATCGCGATCCAAACTGACCGTCTATGAGCCACATTGTATGCGTCACCCATGAGTCACGGGTTGACGAACTCCCTGCTTCTTATCAGCCCATCAGCAAAGAGAAAAGAATAGTCTGGGCTTAGTCGAAAAGTCATTGTGTTCCTGGAGATACCTACTGCATGACCCCACCCCCCCTACTTGCGGCCTGTTCACATGCTTTCTTCACTGGTAAATTACTCGTAAAAGGATGGAATAGCCAGGGCTGGCACCTTCGTTTCTGTGTCTTCTTGAAGCGATATGTGGGAAGGCTGCCAAGCCCAAGCTTAGAATATGGAGTAGTTACGGAAGGGTTCCCCTTGCTATGGCCATGTCTCATGTTCAAACTAACAATGGAATGCGATTATGGGCTTAAAGCTGGGGGACGACTTTGCGTAGCTCTGGCAAGCTCCTTGGAAGCGGTTGCGAGACCTCTTTCTGCCTCTTATACTATATTATAATTGCGTATTTTTATTGTAGTTTTCTAATAACCACTGTTGGATTTCCATTTCTCTTCTTGAATAAAGAGAAAAATGATAAAAAATGAAAATGTAAATTATCGATGGAGTGGACGTCTACGCGCACATTAGACCATGACGGCCGCGGTGGCTCAGTGGTTATGGTGTTCGGCTGCTGACCCGAAAGACGCGGGTTCGATCCCGGCCGCGAGGGTCGAATTTTAATCGAGGCGAAATTCTTGAAGCCCGCGTACTATTGAATGTCAGCGCAGGTTAAAGAACCCCAGACAGTCGAAACTTCCGGAGCCCTTCTAGACTACGGCGTCCTTCTAAGCCTGAGTCGCTTTGGGACGTTAAACCTCGTGAACAAACATCAAAGCAGAAGGGTGCAGCCAGATTTTGGTCACTAACAATATATGATTGACATGACGCGATGTTGATCATTTTTTTCTTCAGAAACATACTGCAGCAATAAGTTAGTTTGCGTATATGGGAATAGAGAGAATTGAAACCTAACTGCGCGCGACGTAATACTTTGTAATCATATATTTGCTTCTTACCATAACAAACCTTGCAAGAACATATTTCTCCTAACTGTTCGAAAGGTATAGTTGCTTAAAGCAGGTGAGCTTATAAAAGTTTGCTGTCGAAGCAACGGCAATGTTTCAGTAGAAACATGGGAGACTTACCCCATTCTATTTGCTCCTTGTTTTTTAATGTTCACTTCAAGCAACTTCCTGAACGAACCAACGTATTTGCTTCAGAGAAAGCGGAGTAAATTCGACTTGATTTTCAACCTTATGGGTTTTTTTTTTCTTTTGCACGCTAATTCGACCGAAAGCTATTAACTGCGGCAGTCCTGGAGTCCAGGATGCTTCGCGTTAGGCATGGAGATTACAAGAGGGAAGGCGATGTTCTCTTACAAGCCATTATTGCACACTCTGACCCAAGATGATAATCACCGGAACAAGCAGCATTCGAATGACTCACGCAGCGCTGTAATTGCTCACGCAAGGGCGTTTATATGCCTTTTAGGGGTTGCTGTTAATCAACCCAAACTATAAACCTTACATCAAAATTGTGATCACAACCGAGTTACAATGTGCTACTATAGGGCATCGCATTCGCCTACCTACAAACAAACATTACGTGGCTACCTACCATCAGTCAGATATTTTTAACGGTAGCCTGCGAGGTCTCCGAGGTGTACTAACTCCGAAATAATCTCCAAGCTTTCCTGCACTAAAATAATGAAAATGGAGACGAGTAATCACCAACACACTGAATTGCACAGCCCGTTCCATGAGCGAACGCGCCTTTGAGAGAATATATAATAGGAGCATTAAACCACCATCCGTTCGAATAAAGCCTAGACCGCCCATCTAGTCGCATGTCGGTCCACTTCCTCTTGGAGGAGCTAAATTTTAATAAGGTTAAGCAAAAGACGCCGGCTGAAAAACACGACTCCGAGACATTCACTATACTGCCGCGAGCTCACTCGCTCATTCCACTTCCACCGTGTGCACCGCTGCATGCGCGCCTCTTTTCTTGCAGCTCCACTCGTTAAAAACCTCCCGGGAGATCTGACGACAGGAAGACACTATTGCGCATGCGTATTGTATGCGAGTGGCAGGCGCAAGCGACAGATGGCGGCAGCTGCTGTGCTGCACTAGTGTTCCTGTATATGCTCCCGCAGGAGCATACACGGGAGCACTAAGCTGCACAACTGCCCATTCGGAGGCGTTGTACGCTCCCTGCCTCTCCCCCTTCTCCTCAAACAGTGTAAGCCAACGGCCCCGAAGGCGCCACATTTCCGAAAAAGATGGCTTTGCGTGACCGTTTAAAACAATAAAATAAAGAGAATGGACCACTCGAAGTTGGCCCGTTTTGATAGGAAGCCGTGTTTTATTCGCAACGAGGCCACTCGAAAGGTGAACAAAGATTTATATTACAAACGAATACAGATTATAAGCAATACAAACGTATTACGAAATTTTGGGGACGCGGATCACGTAGGCTACACTACCCTGCCATCCACACGGTGCCCTCTTCGGTAAAAACGTCTGGTAATGGGATGACCTAGCGGGAACATTTTAAAGGGTGTTTCATCCCCAATTAAGTGGACTTTTCCGGATAACCATGAACGTGGCCTCAATGAGCCAAAGAAACAACTTTTACTGAGAGCGAGTTGACCTGAGTGTCTTACCTGTCGGAGGCTTTCTGAAAATAAGAAACTGTCCGCATTTCCATCCATTATACGTGTCGGATGCGCTGTCGATCTTAAAACGCGTAAAGAGTCATGCTTTTTGCTGCAGCATAAAATGTACAGTGGAGGCGCTCACTGCACGCCGCACGAAGGGTGACATCTAGTCCTTTGGACTCGTGGGCCTACCATCACTGAATATTCTAAAGCCCCTTAGCGGCGCAAGCCCCGTCGAGAGCTCTAGAAAGAGCTGCTCGCCATCATCAGTTGTCTGGCTTTCGAAAGGCAAAGAGCACTGGACAAAGTAACCTGAACGACCACACTTTATTCCGTGGCTTGCGATGTCTTGAAGGTGAAACGAGACAGTGGCCGCTCCCCCAGAGCGAACTGGGCCTGTAAATATTGGAGAAAATGCGGGAAGGAATAGACGCACATTTTCTGCAACCCACTCGCGTGCTACTATGGAGCGGTAGGCGCTGGCGGCAAACAGTAGAAATCATCATCAGCCTAACGATCACTGCAGGGCAAAAGCTTCTCCCACATCAATCCAACTAACCCTGTCCTGTGCTAGCGGCGGCCACCCTATCCTCGCAAAGTTCTTGATCTCATCCGCCCACCTAACTTTTTGCCGCCCCCTGCTGCGGTTGCCTTCTCTTGGAATCCACTCCGTTACCCTAAAGGACCAGCGGTTACCTTGCATTCGGATCACATGCCCTGTCCAAGCCAATTTCTTCCTCTTCATTTCGACTAAGGTGCCATTACCTGCGTTTGTTTCCCCAACCACTTTGGCCGTTTCCGGTCTCTTAACGTTACACCTATCATTTTTCTTGCCATAGCTCGTCGCCCTCTCCTTAACTTAAGCTGAACCCTTTCCGTTAGCGTCCAAGTTGCTGCCCCTTAGGTAAGTACCGCTAATATACAGCTGTTATATGCTTTCATGTTGAGATATATTGGTAAACTGCCATTCATGATCTGAGAGAAGCTGCCAAATGCCCTCCACCCGATTCTTAGTCTACCAGTTATCTCACTCTCGTTATCCGGATCAGCTCCCACTACCTATCCTAAGTACACGCATTCCCTTAACACTGCCAGCATCTCGGTACCAATTGTAAACTGCTGTTTTCTGTATACTAATTATTATACACACCATTTTGCTCTGCCTAACTCATTTATCATGTCTCGCTGTTCATCTCCTGAATGGATTAGGAAAGCAAAGTAATCAGGGAAACGCTGATTACTAAGGTATTCAGCATTAACCTTTATCCCCAACTGTTCTCTATCCAGGTTTCTTAGCACTCCTGTAAAGAGTTAATGTATAGCACTGGCGATATCATGTCTCGCTGCCTGACACCCTTTCTTATTGGAATTTTATTGCTGACTTTATGGAGCACTATGGTATTTTGACATAGCTCTCTTCTACACGCAGATTCCGGAATGCCTGAATGACTGCTGAAGTTTCAACAGAGTCAAATTCCTTCCCGTAATCTATATAGGCGACACATAAAGGTTCATTATACTATGGTGCATTGTACTATGGTGCATTGTACTATGGTGCATTGTACTATGGTGCATTGTACTATGGTGCATTGTACTATGGTGCATTGTACTATGGTGCATTGTACTATGGTGCATTGTACTATGGTGCATTGTACTATGGTGCATTGTACTATGGTGCATTATACTATGGTGCATTGTCCAGTACCCTTTACGAGAGCCTGCCTGATCATTTGACCGATTGAAGTCTAAGGTTTTTGTCACTCTGTTAGCGAAAACCTTAGTAACTACCTTATAGGCAACGGACAGAAAGCTGTCGAAATAACTTGCTTTTCTTTGGCTCCGACAATGTGGAAGACGAAATCTGGGCAGATGGTGAAAAGAAAATAATCGTGTTTTGTTCAGAGTGCCTAGATCTATCTTTTACCGCTTTGCAATTTGATAGGGTTCATACACTTTGCTAATTAAAATCTGATAGGCACAGACTAATCATGTCCAAAATCACATGGCTTCGTTAAAGACAAGAAGAAAATCCTTTCAAATGGGAAAAATTGAAATATACTGTAGTTATGCTATCCGCGAAGATTTTTCTGCTATAGCTTGTGAAGCTAGAAGCAAGTTGACGAATTTGCTAAATCAAAATCCATGCCTTACAAACTGACATGTGATAAACTTCGAGTGAAAAAAAACATGTGTATAATTGTGCCACTGATTCTGTTACGTCAGTCTCACCATTGCTGTGTAATGCAACCAGCTTGCCTGGGTGTTCCCAAACCACGCCATCCACCTCCGCCCCGAAGCTGTCCCTTTCATTTTCATTTTCTTATATCAGAAGTTTAATGCCTAAACGCGATCAACTCTGTTCCTTTCTTGAAGATAGTGAATATGATATAGTTGCTTTAACAGAGACCTAGTGGCACGCCGGTATCGAGGAGAGTGAAATCTGTCCCTACGCCCACGCTTACAATGTCCACAGACATGACCATGTAAATAAAAGAGGCGGTGGGGTGCTCCTTGCAGTCAAAAGAACTTTACCTTCCATCGCTATCGCATCCAACTCTGACCTCGAAATAGTATGGGCCGCCTCCAAAACTGTTTCTTCAAATCGACTTATTGCGGTGTGTTACGGCCCTCCTGATTGTGGGATATCTTTCGTTCGCAGTCTCCTGTCTAGCATTTCTTCCGCTGTTGACCACTGTGTGCCCTGTAACATTTACTTGCTCGGTGATTTTAATTTTCCTCAATTAGATTGTAATACGTTGTCTTTATGTAATACCTTTGCAACATAATTCATTAACCTAAGTCAAGATTTCAATTTATTTCAAGTCATTAGCCAGAATTCCCATGGTTCTAACATATTAGATTTAGCTTCAGCCACCCCTCCGGGGACGATACGGCAGGTTACGTACCTTGATGGATTTAGCGACCACAAGACGCAGCAGTTTGAAATTCTAGTTCATAGTTTGTTAGCAGGTAAAATAACAAGAAGTATTTGAGATTATATTATAGCAAGATATGGTGACATTAATACGGAACATACCAAATTTTTCAGTGAAGTATTTTTGCCGCTAACGAATCAATGATCTACCAAAGTCAACTGGTTGCTTTTCACATACAAACTCTCTGCGCGGATAGACAAGCATGATCCGCTAATTTCAATATCTAATGACAAAACCAATCCATGGTTCGACAAGGCCCTGCGTCGATTACGAAATAGAAAGAAGCGCTTGCACGGAAAAGCTATATCTGCTCTTTCTCCATACTCGTTCGATAGCTATAAACAATGCCTGAAGACATACTATTCTCTATTACCGCTGCCAAACAAATATTTTGCTCATGATCTCTCATCACTTTTGCAGGCTACTCCTTAGAACTTCAGGCAAACTTAATCTCCCAAATGTAAAAAAGAGAGAAATTACAACTTTCACAATATCGTTTCTGAATTTCCAACCGAAAACCATCGTCCGCAGACGGCAATCTCGCACTGTTCGAAAAGGGAGAAGGGGGATGTCCCTTCTCTATGAGAGGGAGGTACTTGAAAGCACACAATAGAGCAGGCTTTGGGAACGCCAGGAACGGGCCGAGACAGCTACTCGTCAAGGGAATGCATCATTGTAACCTTTGAAAAATTTCCCCTTATGCTATACCTGCAAAGCTGGTGCAGACAGTCGTGGCTATGGGTTCACGAAGATTTGGGGGCAGCCCCCCTTCGCGATAACCCCTACCGTCAGCGGAGCAGAAAGTGAAAAGCGGTCAGCGAACGAGAGTTTTTGGTTGCAAAAAACTTTCCTGAAGTCAGCTTTCCTACAATGAGCTGTCTATTAAAAACCTGCCGAGATAAGTCCATGCTACATAACGGCACCAGCGCAAGGGCGCTTACGCGCGCTTCAAAAGCGGTGTACAGTTCCAAACACCAATTCCGAAAGCCGCTAGAGAGTTTTAGTTTCACGTACGTAAAGCACTTACGGGTGACCAGTGCGCATGCGCAGAACGAAAATGGTATGCGCGAGTCTCACGTACGTACGTGAGATTCGGATTTTTACGTTGCGGTCTTTGCGTTGCTCGCGTACGTAGCGTTGACAAACATGGCGGCGCCCTGCCCGCCGCTTCACAGCGATAACGGCTTCGTCGCTAATCCCTCGACGCGATATCGTGTTCTAAACTGCTGTATTCGCCATCGATTTGCCCATTCTTACCATCGCATAAAGTTTCAAGCGACAAATAGCTTTTGTTTTTCAGATATATTGGAGATTTCCCAGCTCTTAAGCCTAACGAAGCAGAGCTGCGAGGCCATAGAGTTTCTCACTATTAACTAGAGGGAAAGCTGGCGCCCCGCCTATGGGAGTTTGCATGGAGCTTCCTCGAGACCACCTGTACACCATGGGCGCCCTAAGCATCATGGGGCGGAGAGCTACCTACTGCAGAACTAGATCTTTTGGCCAAAAAATAATGAAACAAATGTCCGATAATCAAGAATGTCCCAAAATTCAATATCATGTCTATAAATTGCAACAAACGAGCAGAAAAGCATGTAAATGCAAAGTTTCACAAAAATAAACGATGGCTTGCTCTCCTATTGGTCAAGCATTGCAGACCACAAAAGCCAATATTTCGAACTTAACAGGCGCACTATTAAAAATAAATATGTTCTTGAAAAAAATGTCGCTTCAGCGAATTAAAAGGCTTTCCGCACCATTTCGGAAAACAAAAACTTATTGGCGTCGTGTGCTGTTACGGTCTCACTACTATGGCTTTCGCGCACTACTTTTGCGCCAAAGTCGTCTGCGCGCGAAGCGCGCCGTGGATATGGAATGGGACATCTATGTAACGCCACTCTGTGTCCCTGAAAAAAACCTAATCTCCTGCACCAAGTGGCTCATCGCCTCATGATGCTTTGCGCGCCCGTAGAGGTACAGGTACAGTGCCGCCAGCTTTCCCTCTAGTTAATAGTGAGAAACTGTGTCCGACGCAGTTCGACTGGCTTGGCTTTGACTTGTCTTGTCTTAGAGTGGCTACAGCAGTGTCTTCATCTGTCAGTAGATGGTGCTAGGAAGAACGCGCGACGTCTGTCGCGTACGTGCAAATAAAAGTGTTTGAAACGACATGCGCGCATGCTACGTAGACTTTTCACGTTTGCGTACGCGAACTCTGTACGTACGTGAAACTAAAACTCTACTATTTGAGATCTTACCTGAGCAAAGTCTTCGGTACTGTCCCCCACGGGGGACTCCATTGCGAGCTCAAGGGCATCGCTGACCGGGCTTTGATCTGTGGACGAAAAAGCATGCTACAGCACATTCCCGCGTTTATGGGAAACGCAGTGTCCTTATTTATATTTACTACCGCAACACTACAGACGCATGGGAGTCGTCATTACGATCATGCTCTGGCAATGTTATGCCAACAGATGCAAGACCATCAACCACTCTAGCCGCCGTGGTGGTTCAGTGGTTATGGCTCTCGGTTGCCCACCCGAAATACGAGGATTCGATCCCGGCCGCGGCGGTCCAATTTCGATCGAGGCAAAATTCTAGAGGCTCGTGTAATGTGCGATGTCAGTGCACGTTAAAGAACCAGAGGCGGCCGAAATTTACGAAGCCCTTAACTACGGCATCCATCATAGCCCGAGTCGATTTGGAACGTTAAGACCCGCAAAAACCATAAACGAAAATCAACTACGCTGTATGTGGCTGCAGGGCCACCCAGCCGTCCAGGGGATATTATAGGTCTATGCGGTCCATCGTCGCGCTCGAGCTCCTTATAGAAGGTACTACTGGAGAATCGCTTACTTAGGATCGATGCCAGGGCCTTCGTGGCCAGGGATAGCTTCCAGGCGAACCACGAAGCCCATCCTAGCCTCCGATTCTTGCAGGTAAGAGAGCAGCCGGATTCCGACGACGCTGGTGGCACCGACGAGAAGGGCTCCATGACAAATGTCTGTGATAGACTTCTCGGTGAACAGTGAATAGAGCCGTACAGGGCTCCCTATTTAAAGCAAACCCAACCCTAGCTCATTGGTTTATCGGAAAAAGTAGCGGAGAGGGACCATAGGGAATTCGCTCCGCCCATAGCGCCCTCTCCCTAATCCCGATTCGTGCACAAAAGATAGCCCACTCAAGAGACACAAAGGGAGACACGTCCCGCCAGGAGTGGCTGTGGTTTATCGAGGCTCTTTTGCCCATCTCAGATGACAAGTGCAGCCTTTGGACAAGTGCAGAGGGATTAGTCTGCCTGTGAGAGTGCATGGGCCTGACATTTCGGAAAGTGCATCTGTCCATGACAAAAGGCTTTTCTGGAAAGCCTAGCCTACTGCTCTCCCTGTGGGCGTGGTGATAACCAGTGTTTGTCAAGCCATGACTCAATGGCCACATCCGCACCATCCATGAGATAAAGTGCCATTTTGGAGGGACGGTTATAAGACCTGAACAAAAAAAAACGATTCAAAGATATTCTTTTCCAATTATTCAAAGAAGAAATAAACGCCACGAACCAGCGAAAATGGCTGTTCCTTTTCTCCAAGTCAACTCAGATATGAACTTGCGATGCGATGTGAATAGGCAGATACTTAAGTACCACAAAAAGGAGGTAAGTCCTATTCCACTTCCAGCTGTGTAAATTGCACCGCGACACAAAAGCAGTAGATCTTAGGCGTACAGAAATATAAGCCAGAACTTTTCGTGGATATTCGGCCAAAGCTCGGAAACTGAAGCACAAAATAAGTAATCCCTCTCAAGCTTAAGTTTCTTCTTACCTCCTCTGCTATTATTGATTTACAATGATGGGGTGGGGTTCCTTTCCCTGCAGTATTTTATTTTATTTATTTAATTTACAGATACCTTACAGACCTCGGGAGAGGCATTTTGTAAGGGGGGTCAAATACAGAAGCTTGTGCAAAATAGGTTAGAAATCAAAGAGCATAGTAAAGTACAGGAAAACAAAAAAACTGGTGTGTTCAGATGCTATATCGCAGTTCACAAAAAGAGATAAAAGTAAAAAACAGCTATGCGTCAGGTAACAAAAATAGGGGACGTGCACAAAAAGTTATACAAAAGCAAAAGAGTATATCAGGCATACGTAAAGTAAGCTGCGCATCAACAGAACCAAAGAGGCATTAGTCTCAAGCATCTGAAAACGAAGTTATATGCACCGTGAGTATATAAACGACGTGCTAAGCGTTATCAATGAAGAGCTTGAGTAGATGTTTGCAAAAGGTATCACTATTACCCTGCTGGGCGATGCAGTCCGGAAGATCGCTCCAGAGACGGATGGCATGCGGGAGTGATGAGAAGTTAAAAGCATGTGTTTTGTCATAAATGCAGGCATAGCTGTAGTTATTATGTAATCTATGTGATAAGTAGGAGGGACGTTGCAGATGTGCTGGCGGTGAATCAGTGGCACGGACGTTTTTGTGAAAGATAGATAAAAGGGCAATCTCAGGACGAATTTGCAACGGATGGAGCGAAATTTCTATCTTCAGTTAAGATACACTGGAATGATAATTGTAATTTTGCGAAATGAAACGACAAGCCCTATTCTGGACCGCTTCCAACTTCTCTATTAGATATTTCTGATGAGGTGACCAGACGGATGAAGTGTACTCTAGCTGCGGTCTGACAAAAGTAATCTAGGCTTGTTTACGCACGTGAGCGGTTGTGCACTTCAGGTTACGGCGAAGGAAACCTAGTGACCGGGAAGCATTAGCGAAAATGGTGTTTATGTGTTCAGCCCAAGAAATGTTTGATGAAAGATGGACGCCTAGATACTTACACTACGTAGTCGTTATTAATGTGGTAGGGAAAATCCGAATTGACTGATTTACGGATAAAGGAAATTATCTTGCACTTGGAAATGTTTAAGGTCATTAACCACGTTTTACACCAGTCGTCAATGCGATCAAGGCCACTTTGAATTCCAAGGTGGTCGTTAGTACTTTTTATTGGCCGATAAATAATGCAGCCGTTAGAAAATATGCGTATCCAAGATGAAATGCTTACTGGCGGGTCATTAATGTAAATTAAGAAGAGCAATGGAGCAAGGAAGCTTCCTTGCGGAACGCCCGATGTAACGTAGGAGATATGAGAGGAATAATTATTAACAGCAGTCAACTGCTGGCGATTAGAAAGAAAATTACGAACCCATGACAGTTAAAGAATCTCATTTGAGCGCAGAAAGTTTAGATATTAGTCGTCAATGTGCTACCCGATCAAATGCTTTGGCAAAGTCCAAAAAGATGCAATCAGTTTGTAAGTTATGCTGCTCATGTTGAAGTGTAGGTCGGTTGTAAACTCAAATAACTGAGTCTCCAAGAAAAGCCTTTTCTGAAACCATGCTGCTTAGTGAAAAAAAAATGATTAGATTTCAGGTGATCGGAGATGTGTGATGCGAAAATGTGTTCAAGCATTTTGCAACAGATGCAAGTAAGTGAGAATTGCCGGTAGTCTTCTTGCGAGTGTTTGTTGCCACTTTTTTTAAAACCTGTACAACATTTCCTATTTTCCAACCGAACGGGATCTCACCTGTAGATATTGACTGCTTAAAGATATGAAGTAAGATGATGCTGGAGACAGAAATGGTATTTTTTAGTATTTTCGAATTAACTTCAACACCAGAGGAAGAGGATACTTTAGGTTTATTTATCAGGTGTACTATGCCATCGTGTGTAATGTCAACTGGTGCCATGTAGGGGTAACCAACATCTGGTACATACGGGGTGTTAGAATTATCTTCTTCATTGAAAACAGATGCGAAAAACGAGGTTAAATGCTTTAGGACAGTAAGCATCGGAGTAGGGGGTGTTGTTAACGTCATGTACTGATATATCATTACTGACGCTGTTCCGAGGTATTGTTCTTCAGAACTTGCTTGGATTATTCTTAAGTAGTGCAGGAAGGTCTTGTGAAAAATATTTATTTTTTTGCAATACAAAGGGCGGAACAATATAGGCTTAGGTAGGTTTTATATTTACCCTACGCGCATGGCGTACATTCCTGCCTTGCATTTTTGTACAATCGTTTTTTTTTCATTCTCATGCGTTGATGCTTTCTTGTAAACCAGGGATTAGATTTCTCATTTGATTGCGTTATAAGTGGAACATGTTTTCTACAAATTCTGCGAGCTTGCATCTAAAAAGAATCCAGTTATCTTCTACTGAGCTGTCTTGAAAACAGGGCATCATGATATTATCATAATACTCTTAAAGTTCATCATTTATTCGATTGTAAGCTCCTCTGTTAAAGTCGCGAATCTTTTTTCTCGCGAGGCCAGTGAACGGAAGTGGAATGTTAATTGTCACTGGAAGTAAACTGTGGTCGCTCAAACCGTCATAGTAGTTTATGTCACACACTGTATCAGGGGCTGATGTAAAGATGAGGTCTAATGTATTGGCACCACGGGTGGGTTGGGTAACTAGTTGAAAAATGTTGAAATCTAAAGTCAAATTTATGAAGCTTGTTGAAGCAGTACAAGGGGATGAGAGCTTTGCCGACTCGATCTGTGGAAAATTAGTCTACGAGTAGATAAGTTACATCAGCCTGGAACCGCTCAAATGCGATCGTAAGGCTTACACGTAGCTTATCTGAGAATGAGTTATCGGAGCTCGGTGCGTGGTAACAGTTGTCTATCAAAAGTTTGAGGGAGGAAGAAATGCAAGCTGTCCAAATAATCTCAAGATCGGAATTGGTATTGATAGCAAATGATGCGAGTGATTTTTTTATACCTACGAGTACGCCCTCGCCTCGCTTATGAATGCGGTCAAGCCTGTATATATTATACGAGTTGGAGCTAGAAAGAACTTCGCTGTCTTTTATATGGGGATTTAGCCATGTTTCGGTGAAAGATATAATACCGGAGTCACTGTCTTCCAGAAAAGATTCGGCATGAGCGCTCTTGGATAAGATACTTCGGATGTTAGTAAATGATTCTGATAAAGGGGAAGATATGAAAGGTTTAGTTTTTTTTGTGGATATTCGTACTATTGCCTCGTATGATTGGTTGGGTTTATGGGGTATTTTACGTCCCAAAGCAACTCAGGCTATGAGGGACGCCGTAGTGGAGGGCTCCCGAAATTTCGACCACCTGGGGTTCTTTAACGTGCACTCACATCGCACAGTACACGGGTCTCTAGAATTTCGCCTCCATCGAAATTCGACAGCCGCGGCCGGGATCGAACCCGCGTCTTTCGGGTCAGCAGCCAAGCGCCGTAACCACTGAGCCATCGCGGCGGCTATTGCCTCGTATGAGCTACTGACCTAACTGCACGACAGCGTCAGTAGCTACATTGTAGATGTACGTTTTTGAGCCCATACGCAGTTTATCAACTGATAACTTATACTTCAACTTATGCTGCGTTGCGAACTCGGTCAGCTTTGCCCTTGCCTTGCGCGTTGTAAGCGAAAAATCCTCATGGACTGCAATATATGTTCCCTTAGGTTTAGGCCCTGATGACAGGATCAGTGCTTTGTCCATGAAAAAGGTCAATTTTGCAATTATTGGCCTCCGCTTCCCAGCTTTATATTTCCCCAGTCGGTGAACCCGCTCGAACTGATGGTTGGTAGCGGTAATTTCAAACTTTTCCGTGCAGAATTTTATAATTTTCTCCACGGCCATTGCCCCGTCTTCATCCGATTCATCTTCTATTCCGAAGAATAGAAGGATTGAACTCCGCATCCTATTTTCAGCATCGTCACACCTTTACGCAATGACTGTCAGCTGATTCGAGAAGCACACTATGTCGGCATTTTTTTTCTTCCTCTGTTGTATTTCGTGATACGATGGCTGCTTCTAACGTCGCTACCTTAGCACTAATTAGCTAAGTACCTTAGCACTAAGTACCTTTAACATGTCTTCAAGAGCAGGTGGGCACGACACCGTCAAAAGACAGCAATTGCTACTCTTAACAAAAGTCGCGTTGTTCATGTGACTAACCTGCAAAATCAAGCAGCGTGAGTGCATCATCCCAGGTGCGATGTTGTGCCCGAAGTGTGCGCTTGCTGGGTGGTTCTCATACTGCGAGCAAGCCACCTCGAAAGCTGGTGTTGTAGATCCGGGTTGCCAGACGAATGGGTAGGATTCTTCCAGAAGTGGTCCGTTTCGACTGGAATTCGGCGAAGTCAGTAGCAGGTACGGTGACGGGAGGTGGCCTGGATGAAGGAGCCATGAACAGACCGTCCAGGTGAGAGTCGCCTGCAACATCAAACAGCGTGAGTGCATCATCCCAGGTGCGATGTCATGCCCCAAGTCAAGAGCACTGCTGGTTTTGCCTAGCCACAAGAGATAGGCTGAGTCATTTTGTGAACCACTTTGGGCACACCGCCTCCATAATACAGCATATGTTTGAGGCCGGCACATATTCCGCCGTGGCCACGCGGAATACAAGCCAGGTGGCTGTGTATGAATGTGAACCTTATTGACGGAAGGAGAGCAACCCAGTGGCATCGTGTGCTCCTGAACTTGTACATGTAGTGCTCCTGAACCTTTATCCTGCGAGCTAATGG
>JARKHS020014732.1:0-39248 GCA_030143305.2 Amblyomma americanum
GCAGCGGCTGCGTCAGTGGCCGAGCCAACACCCGCGCCATTTCCCTCGATTCCAGCAGCAAGCAGAGACCCAAGGCGGGCGAGGGCGGACACCCAGCTTGCCAAACCGCCAACAGAGTCGCCACAGTCATCACGGGACCCACGGCTCAGGGACAAGCCGCTACCTGCTCCCAGAGCCACGGAGGTGACCTTTGTCGAGTCCAAGGATGGAGACGTGCCTTACCGACTCACATCGATCCTCAGGGCGCTTCCAAACTATGACAACATTGTGCGCAGCGGTGCCATTCCCGAGTCGAAACTCAAGAATGACCCTCGCCTTGCCAAGTATGTCGGCCAGAAGTTGCCGGAAGCAGTGCCACCACCTGTGGAAGTGTCGCCGTCGCCGCCGCCTCCGGCGATGCATTCCTTGCCCGCTGTGGCCATTTTGCCAAAGCCACCCACTGTCAGCAGGAGGGACCCGAGAATGGCTCGCCATCTTGAACAGCAGCAGCCGGCAGTCGAGAACAAGCTGCCGCTCATTGCAGAGCCACCAAAGGTCACACCGTCTCCACTAGCCGAAGTCGTTCCCAAAGCCGACCCTAGGAAAGCTGCCGCTCTTGCCGCCAACGGAAGCACCGTGGTCCCACGGATGGACCCACGCCTTGCGAGGCGGCTTGACCAGCAGCAAAAGATGGCTGGGCCAGGGGAAACACCGACTTCAGTGAAGCCCAGGGATTCGGAAGGCCTAATGGATGGGGAGAAACCACAGCAGCCGCAGCTGGAGGCAAAGCCGGCTATCAAGCGAGATCCAAGGCAGAGGATTAGGGGTGCCGCAAGACCCAAGGTGAGCGCTGACGGAGCAGGCCGGAAGAACCGGATGGACTATGCGTCACCTCTCAGCACATACGAGAGCGAGGAGGACAGGCCCAGTGGCTACAGCAGCTACCAGCGGAGACCTCAACCACGGCCGCCCGTCCTCCCCGTTGACGTGGTGCCGACGCCTGCCATGCCCCCACCGCTGCCGTCAGCGGCCCCAGCTATGCATGACCTGATGCCCACCATGCCTCCTCCGGGCCTCATCTCCGACGACCTCTTGTTTGAGGCCGACCAAGCCATGAAGTCGTTGAAGGACGTGTTTAAGACAAAGGACCCAACGGCCTCGCCCTTCTGCTGATGATAGTGTGGGCAGCCTCGGTGTAAATAGGATGCCTGAAGAGCTGTTCTAGGCCGTTTGGGGCAGGACCCTTCACGCTTGATGTGTCTTGATAACAGCACACTGTACATAACCAAAACGTGAGAAGGGAAACTGAGGGCATTGTGCCAAAAGGCACTGCTGAGAGCAGGCATTGCCAGCAGACCCCTGCCCCAGAGCAGTGTTGTTGCTGAGCACAACCAAAGCAATAGCTTGCCATGCATGGACACTGTCGGAAGAGGCGTGCAAGTGCAGACTGTGTGGACTGAGCACCCCTGTATATAAGGACTCCAGTCTTAAGGCCAAACGCTTACAGTTTGCACTGCCGACTGCAGCGTGCAGAACTGCCAGTGCCTTTGTGGCTTCTTCCTCCTCGACTGTCTTATTGTGCGTGTATGTAATTATCTGTCTCCCACACTCTTGCCCGGTTTAGGTGGCGTTTTGTAGTAAGGTCGACATGATCCTATGTACTGGGGCGGGGGGGGGGGGGGCAAAAGAGTAACTGGGTTATCGCACAATAATCAATTCACGTGCGCTTTGCTTCAAAGCAATCATCCAAGGTAGACGACTTATTGACTGCATAAGCCACAAATTTTATTGCCGCTCGAGGTGCACATTTACATTTCTTTGTTCTTACTGGACTGGTGGAACAAATAAATGACTAACATTATCGTTGCAAGACAGCACAGCACTGCATGTCCCCTTCTGTTTATTTTTAGTTTTGTCTTGCCCATCTTCTCATTCGCAGGCATGGTGAGGAGTTAAAAAGATAAGGTGGCGTATTATGTACTAGTGATGCTTCATTTATTGCCCACCACACAACTTTGCCAGCTACTCTTGCATCTAGCACTGCTACCTGCTGAATGCACAGTTCCTTTGAACATTCCTGATAGAAATCGCTATCTTCAGGTGAAGGAACTATGGCCGCTGCTTGATTTATATCCATGTCACACAGGCATCTCAAAGAATTTGAGAATCTGGTCTTTTTGTTGAAAGGCACTCAAAGTGCCTTAGAGGTGAAGGTGGTGATTCAGCACCTTCGATGCCCAAAGATAGTCATGGACAAACGTTTATGGACGTGGGTTTGTGGAAAAAATGATTTCTGTGCAGTCAGACAAAGCAGGTCAATGAAAAGCATTGAAGTATGATGGGACATCTGTGCTCCATATGCTGGAATGAATGCGAGTGGAGTGGCTGGCAAGGTAATGCAGGAGTAAATTTTTTATGCAAATCAGCATCCCATCAACTTTTGTTTATGCGAAAAGCAGTCAAACCCACCCAGCCCGCTAAAAGCAAATGAAATCTACGCAGCTGACAAAGCTTTGCAAACACTTTGTAAATGTGAAAAAGTCTTGTTTAATTTTGCTTTTAAGGCTGGTGTTTGTATTTTATTTCAGTTCTTCAGGGAGTACAGACAGCAAAATTGATTTCTGTGTTCTCTCTTTTTAATGATGTGCAAGATGTTGGTAAACAAAACTGCCATGTGGAATTTGCCTATGCTTGGTGAATAATTTACAGTTAAACTTCTCTCATGTTTCAGTTTTGGTTTCAGCAAGGTACAGTTCTTCTGGTATCGTGAGGCATACAAAAATAGCAATATTGTTGCTACTGCTTCTCTTGTCTGTGCAGCTCTTGGGAAAGGCTGGATAATAGTTATGGTGAATTAAAAAGAGGAAGCAGTGATATCTCAGTTTTTTTGTGCCTCACAAGACCTGAGCGGAACTTTGACATTGTACAGTTGTAAAGTATTTACTGGGGCATACACGAATTCCTTTGGTGACTCTTTCATATGTTGATGTATTTATGCCAAGTCAGGGTTAATAAAAGCTTCACCTCAAAGGTAAGGGCCAGCAGCATACATTTGATGCAACATCAAGTGGCCCCACTTGTACCTCTAACGGTGCAGTCATGGTCTTTAAGCATCAGAAAAAGCTACAACAGAATAGGCAGCATTTAAAACAACATCCATTTCCAGCTGCAGGCATCCTTGAATTTAGCTGGTGTAACTTTGAATCTGTTGTTCTGGTACTTGCACCTTTATCACCGTAAAATGCTAATACTTGCCACTTATGCCATCTAGCACCAAAGCTTGATTATTTAAAGCTATTTTTTGTTACACAGCTTTGTAAACGTGTGGTGTCGCAGTTCACAGGTTTTGGGAAGTGCATATTGGTAGATACTGAGTGCACTGAAAGCTGCGTGCTTCGTGAGGCCTAGCGGCCTCACGTTCCGTGTAAACGCCCATGCTAAAAACGTATTAGTGCAGAAGTGGGGGGCACGAGTGAGGAAGTCCACAAAGAAATACCATGCTGAACCCCATTTTTTTGACAAAAAGAAAAAAGTCCAAGAAATGCATGGCTCAAGTACGGCTGCCCGCTCCAAGAGTGAACCAAAAATCCGCCCCTGTATTGGAGTTGATAAAAATGTGATCATCATTTTCCCTCTAGCCCCATTTCAGTCCAAAGACTTAGTCGCGTGATCAAGAGGTAAGCACACTTTTCGACTGAGCAGCCGTGCCTCTTGCATGTTTAGCAGTGCCCGCATTGGACAAGGAGCTTGGGTAACAGACTCAAGAGGATTAGCAGGCTTTATTGAATCAAAAGCTTTTGGCTTGTTTAATTGATGCAGTGCAAGTAAAGACCACTTGCTCAGACTACATAATAGTTTTTTCAGTTGAAATGCTAGTATTACTTTGAGAACTTGGTTGCTCTTGACTGCGCTGGTGCTTTTTTTTTTTTGCAACCCACGAGCACTGAGCTTCCGAAACTTGTTTTTAATCTCTGGTTTTCTTGTTTTGTGACGGGGTTTTCGGAGTGGCAGAGTATCGCAGAATGTGCGCTGCTTTGAAAAAAAAAAAAAACTATCCGGCTTGGACTGTGTTCTAGAGGTGCGTACCTTATAGAAAACATTGGTGTAATCTTCCTCGTTTTTATGCCACATCAAGCGAGTAGGAACACGTGAAGGAAACTGCAAGTCTGTCTACGTCCTTATTTCTCCCCGGGTGAACGCATGTTCCGCGAATCTGAAATATGTGGCTCGTCACGAAAGACTTGAAAGGACCTCATACGCACACGCATCGCTACTTCCAACTTAATTTTATTAAAGCGACAGCTTAACTAGGCTATGTCGGTGGGGATCGCGTCCGCAAAATGTGTCTGCAGCAGTTGTGGGCAACTCGGAAGAGGTAGCGTCAAACGAGTGACTGTAATCGAAAGAGGATGATGTGAGGATGCTGCCCGAAAATTTTTTTTTTGAAATCGGGTGAATAGTTAATTAATTAGAGCCAAAAATGTCCAAAGAGTGGGCAGGCCAGAGCAAAAGTGCTGCGAAATTTAAAAATGCCGGAAGTTGGCACCTACAGCGTAGCACCAAATTTGAAAAACCGGAAGTGTGGATGGAGCCAATGCGTGGCGACGAGTTTGAAAACTCGAAATGGGCAATCACGTGACCAGTGATAAGTGATCGATACGTAACCAGGAGATAGAAAAAAAAAGAGTAAATTAGAGGCAGTTAGGTAATCAGTGAGAAGCAAAGGGTAATGGACGGCTAAATAGTGAGTGGGGGGAACGAAGCATGACGGAAAATTTGAAAACTCGAAATGGTTGCAGGTATGAAACGAGGGTATAATCAGAGTTAATCGATAACCAATCAATCAAGTGAACGAGAAAACCGTGGCGCCAAATTTGAAAGGCGACCAGTGTCGAGGAGGCGTCAACGCTTTCGCATTCTTCCAATGCGGGTAGCCGCAGTGATCTCTAATTTTTTCTGAGCGGGCACAACGGCAAAGATAACATGGGAACTTAGCCAAAATAAAGGCACAACTCATGTGATCCAACCCTGACAGGAGCGCCCAGATAAAAATCTGTTGGAAGTAGCATACTAAGTGAATACAGTACTATGTGATCCCATCGTGTCTCTTGTCATTCTGCAGTCCCTCTCAAACCACGAGATGAGACGCAGGCCGTGCGTGTTGCCGCGAGGCGTGTTGACGCAGGCAGCCTTACTAGCATTACCCTGCGTTTTACTTCCTTGCCATGTGCCATGTATCCACCTCTCTAGGCACCGATGGAAGGATGAGAAGCGTCCCCTTTGAAACAGGGTGACTGCAGTTGTCACCATGCTCAGCTTTTTCTTTCTTTATTTCTGTTTAACTGTGTTGTAAGTTATTAAAATTTTCCATTTTCTTTCAATATGTCTTCCTACACTTCTAACCTTATGTCACCTCTCTGTTTTTGAGCCACCAATCTTTCAATCGCTTTCTGCTAATTTCCACCGCAGATTTATTTAGCCATCTTCTTGCAACCACCGTGCTTGCAATGCAGCTGGTGGTGCCACCTAACGTCTTCCGAAGGCGAGTTTTCGCGCTGGCGGGCTTTGTGATTCGAACAAGTAGAATGAGCACTTTCTTCACACCATCGTTGGCCATGTTAGCGATGTTTGCAAAAAGCCATCGAATCGTCGACTTGTGCCTGATCATGAAGATAAAAACTGCATGCGAAAAAGTGACAGGTTTGGGATGTCTTTGGCGCAGCCAGTCTCGACCATCTCGTGTACGCCTGGTGCTCCACGCAAGTCGCATGTCGATGTTGGAGGTGAGGCCAGTTCCATGATAACCTGACGGCAGATTTACTCTGTGTGTTGCCTGATTTAAATCAAAATGCACACAGTGCTCTCATTCTCGCGCACTGATTGTGCACGCGCCAAGAGAAAGCTTGGTTTGATGGCGTTGCGTTTGTCCCGCCTGCGACTCTACCACGCAAGCAAGCACCATGCATGTTGCCTCACAAAGATGCCAGGATGTATTATCAAAAAATAAAACATGAACAAGAGAACTGAAATGCCAGCTAAAAAACACAAGCATATTAGCTCCTGAGGAGGAAATACAAGCGGGCGAGGTAACTTGTTGAGCTTCCCCCGGCTGACGTCTTTCATTTTGCTGTTCGTGTTTCAATTTTCTGGCAGAACAGCAAAGGCACTCGCCGCACTATGGCAGCTGCCGCGAAATTTGCCGTGACTTGGGATATATGCCAAGAAAAGCCAGCCATTGTTTTTGCTGAGAGAGAAAGAATCGGCTTTTCCCGGCTATTATCCCTGAATGTTAAACAGCTTTGCTGAGTACTAACACCTTAGGTCCTACATGTATACAAATATAACTAATTGAAGGCTAATTGGTATGTGATGCAATCACTCAACAAAAGCTGAGGTCAAATACAGAGCAAAAGTACATTGATAAACACCTGCCAAACATGGCCTGTCTTAAACTATGAGAATTGAAATTAACTGCAAGGCCAGCGCATGTGAAAGAACTGAGCCTGCTACAAATGCGCCTCGCGTATGTGGTGTCTGTGGCTACCAAATATTGTTACTTATCAGACAGTACAAGTAGAAAGCATTTCACAAAGAAATGAACGAGCATTGAAAACATGGGCTTGCGGACAACTGTTATATGCATGATTAAACAAGAGTGGCCAACAATGCTGAAAAATAGAGTTCCATTTAGGTTCAACAGGCAGCGATTAATGAGTGCAAAAGGTGTAGCAGATGCCAGTACTGCTTGCATACCTAACATAGTTCTGGCAATTTGTCACCGTGCTTGTTTTCAAACACTTTTCTTGTGCTAGGTGACGTCTTAATCACGAAGTTTTCATCACAAAGTATCGCCAATTCACAGGGACGGCACCAGGAGATTCGTGGTCGGGTGGCTTGGAGATGCAGGAGAGTGTGTGTGTGGGGGGGGGGTCTCCTCATCAGGGGTGGAGACTACCATCCCGCGCCCCTTTTGGCGCTGTCGCTGCCAATTCAGGAAAATTAACTGTTCTTCGGCATTTCAAGCACCGATACATATGTTCGCCTGCCGCCCATTATGTAATGCCTGTGGACTTTTAACGAAAATGTAAATGAAATGTATAAAAGTATATGTATGATGACTGTCATTGGTTTTACTTTTTGGTTTTACTTTATATAACTGCACTTATGACTGCACAGACAATGTGGCAGATTGGTCAGATGACATCCGGAAGTTTCCCTTCATGAGATCACCAGAGATAGTCTACTACCTGCTGAATTCGAAAGCCTGCGACTTGCAAGACATCAAACACTACAGGTCACTAGAGTCCTACGTCTATTTTAAGCATGGCTGGGTAGGCGAGCTCCTTTTCGGCAATGATGCCGAAATGTGTTGTGCTGAGAGTAAAATGGCTACAGAAGCACAGTGACCATAGGAATGTGTGAAACCCTGTTTTTAAGCACACAGGCCAATTTTTAAAAATCTTTTACAGCTTTTTTAAAAACTGTGATGATGAGCAAATGGGTATGTGCTGCCTTAGTTGGACGTATGTTAAGCTCAGTGGACACAAGGAGATAGCATGCATGCAACCACAGCCTTGAAGATTGTATTGATTAGAGAATAATGCAGTTTATGGAACTTGCCAGAGTGCAAAGGGTCACGAGATAAACACTGATTAGTCCTCTGCTTAAAACGCCTGATTCAGGGTGCTGGTTAGCACCAGAAGCGCTGACCATGCTAGTGTGTCAAAATATTGAAGTAGAAATATATCGGCTGCTAGCTTTTGATATCCTAAAGCTGTGTGTGATATTATGCAGTGATTCCAAGGTGATTCCAGGTGGCCTGGTACCTCCAATGTGGGCCAGTGTGCAACAAAATCAGCTGTGCTACTGCATTTGGGTGCCTTGCAGTCACTGTCATAAGTTGTGTGTTTTTTTACTTTCATGCAGGTACTTTTCTCTACGAGACATATGCTCCTCGTAGACAGCAACAGGAACATCCAGTGTGCTCCGATGACACGAAACCTTCATAATCGTGCCATCAACTGCCGTTACGCCGCGTCCCAGAGATTGTGCATCAAGTGTTGCACAGCAGGGCAATGCTACTGAAAAGCACAGGTTGGCGTTTATGTTGCGTTGGACAGGTTGCCTAATGGAGCTGAGCGTCACCTACTTTCTACGAGAGAGCATTGTTTCATGAAATCATCACTCCTGTAATGAATCGCCATCATAAATGTACTGTTTGAAATATGCTCTGGGGAGTGCTCACCTGTAAAAAAAAGGCAATTAACACTAAGCAACCCAAGTCCACCACATATGTTCTTGTTCTTCAAATGCCAAAGAAGGAAACTTGGCTGACTTTATCGGCAAGACAACATGGACATAAAGGATAACGAAACCATCATCTGTGGCGTTCCACAGTCGTGCCTCACTATGCATAACTGCTAGTTCAGCACCTACAATAGGGTGCCGCATTCCAATCACAGACTACTTTTTAACGAAAATGAAGCTTGTATCGGGTAGAAGGGACCAAAAACAGAAGACAGATGTCTCCGTCACTGGCCAATTTCACACTTAAGCTGCGTGCATTGACACCACTTTTTGGGCGCGGATCCCAGAGGAATAGGGAGGCTGCAGTTGGTGCAGGAAAGAGCCAACTGGAGATCACTAGGAGGAGCATTCGTCCTGCAGTGGGTGTAGTTGGGGTGACAATGTCTAGTAACAGGAGAGATGACTACACTATTACATGGTTTTCCTTTCTTTCATAGTCTGAACTGAGCACTGGCACTTCATTCTGCTCAGTCTTCTTGCTGTGTCAGCAAAGTGCTTCAAGCATGCACGTACAGACTAAGTTATCACAGGTTGGTTTAGTGGTCATGGCGGCCAGCTGCTGAGCCCAAGGACTCATCAACTCCCGGCTGCCATGGTTGCATTTTGATGGAGGCGAATTTCGAACACACTTGTGTTTTTTGTGACGTTTGTGGATATTAAAGAACCCCAGGTGTTTGAAATTAATATAGAGCCCTACACAACACTGTCCTCTCATAACCAATGTGTAGCTTCAGGATGTAAAACCCCGCGTACCATACCATGCCTGCATTAATCCACTGATGTTTCAAATTGAAATCAGAAGTGTAACTACATTAATCCATTGTTGTCACTTAATGGGGCTGGAAGGAAATCAGCGCAGCAAGCATGTTACACCCGCACTCCTTTTGCAGCACACCACAAATCCCACAGACTTGTTTCTTCGCAGCATTCCTCTTCTGATTACTCAAACAGCTGTGCGTAATGCACAATTACCCGAATGAAAAATGGCAGCTGCATGACTCGTCAAATGCAGTGCAGGTAGGAAAAATGCCTAGATAAATTTAACGCACGCAGTGGGAATAATTCCAAGTGCTCTGCATATGCAGTAGTCCAGTGGCAGTGGAAAACACTGAACTGCCCAAAAATCTCAACACTGGGCAGTCATGTGTAGCTAAAACGTTCTTGGTTTGAGGCTTTCATTGGAAAGGTCTACAAAGCATAAGCAGCAAGTGCAGGCCATCGCTGGATGGTAGTTCATTGTTTTGAAAAAGAACAGAAAAAAAATAAATGCTTCCTCTGCACTGAGATTATAGGTTTAGAATGTGAAACGTCCCATTTCCACACCTTTTTCATAAGCAATGCCATTTAGCAGTACACGTTTGGAAGCCATGGCTGCAATCTTGATTTATACAGGACTTGAGACAACTTGTGGACTATGCTGCCAGCTCTGTTCAACACTGGCTAATGTATAGCCTTGGCCCTCTTACATGCCTTTGGATAAGAGATATATAAAAAAAAACTGCTACTTCCTGGATAAGCAAGTCATACACCTTGCCAATTTTGGTGAAACTGGCTGGGCAAGTCTTAGTCGCTTGCACCAAGCCACAGCCACAATAAGTTAGCTGCATTTTCAGTTGTGAAGTATGTAACATGGCAGGGAGCTGACGAACTTCAAACAAGGATTCAATGCAAAATCATGAAAAGTTTTGATGCCCTGAATGAAGGGAAACATTTTGCAGAGAAAGCTGCGAACAGTTGATGTCGAAGAGTAATGTTAGTGGAAGACAAAAGAAAGCATGGCACTGACTTCCATGGCAACAGGTGTGTGTGCATGCGTATGTGCATGCATTTGCGTATGGTTGCGCAATAAACAGTGTTGCACTGGAGCATGCTGGTCAGTACAGCATGGGGCAAAGAGCAGCCACCACTATCACTTCTTTGCCCTGGAGGGGGACGTAAAGTCTAGGGGCTTGTTAAACAGAAACTTCCGACATTCATGACATTCAAATTTCGGACATTCACAACATTGCATGATGCATCAGTATATGTGAACAATCACAGCATGTGTCACCAACCTGTTGTGTTCTGTCATGGCTTACGGAACTGACTAGGTGATGACAATTACCACCAAACTGCTAAACAAAAACTGTAGCAGAAGGTAAAGGGTTTCTCAGAGCGCAGCTCTTAAGCGCCCGTTTGTGGGTTGAACTGCATCGTCGCTGTCGGTGTAACCGATCCAAACCATAAACATTGCCGCGACTGGGATTCGAACCCACGGTGCCATGAACAGATCAGCTTCGCTGGCCACTGCACGAGAACGTTAGGCTATCGCTGCAGCCGATCACTCCTCGTGTTGAACTGTAACACACTCTCGCACTGTGCATCGTCGTCTTCTTCAACTAATAGTACCGCTACAGTACCGTCACCTTCTTCAGCTAATACTACCATCGAACTAGTTTCATCGCCAGACGTGCCGATGACCCAACAATCAACCTACAGAGCCTGAGACACCAACAGAGCTGTGCTCAAATTTTGCATTAGGGAGAATCGTAATCATCCTTAGAAGTTTTTTGTCAGAGTTAACAGCCAGCCTTCATTTAATGAGGCCATCGTATAAGTGGCCTGCAGACTTGCCGCGACGCTGGCCTTAGCAAGGGCTGCGAGTATTTTAAATAAAAAGGGCTGTTAATCCTTGCTGCGCTTCTCGAAATGTCACGACAGTTAAGAAGCTAGAAGTGACATACCATGTTCAAGGAGTTACACCAGCTCTTATACCGAACAACTGCATGTAAACATATATGTTGCACACTATCTAGCCTATTTAAGCACAGCGTAAAATGCAGCAAAAAGCAAATTTTCCTAATTCCTGTAGTAAGTCAGAATGGCTCTTCTGAAAGGGCAAAGCCAATTCCATTTATCTAAACTTTGGAAAGAATGCCAGTGACATTTAATTTGACATGACGCTGTTTCGAAAAGGGCGACACAATGTGCTTACAGTTCATTAACATGTATGAAAGAACTTTTATTCACAGCCACACAGTCCAAATTTGTGTGCGTCCTCTTTCCGAGTTTCAAGGAAGCTGGGAAAATACCTTTAGATGGAAAAGCAAAAGTACTGAGCACAACAAAGTGAAAAATAAGATGGTTTATTCACAGACAAGGTCACAGTACAACTACCTACTGTCATCATCCCTTGCCTAGTATTTAGAGAAGAACCAAGTCTGACTAGTGGATGTTCTGCACAAACGATCGCCACACAAAAGCGAGGGCAAGAAGTCTATTACAAGACGGCCATTGAATGGCTGAGGGCCATTTTACAGTGGTCTTGCAGTTCACTTGCAGAAATTTCGGTCTTGTTGCTATGCTAAGTTATGAATCTAGTGTATAAAAAAACCACTTATTGTTTTCCTGCAAAAACTTCTGAAAAACTCAACCTTAGTCTGTGCTGCAAATTCAGACGGCTTACTTCACTGCTGTGGAGATACCATTTCTTGCAACTTATTTTGATGTCTACTACTTTTGCATGTCCTCTGAGTAGGCACAGCTGGCCTGTAGCACATTTGGCATTGGGCTTTTCTCAGCTACTTTACGTGTAATTAGCAGTAGGAACACCAAAGACTTATATTTCAGGATCCTCAAATGCTCGTAAAATAGCTTTTCACTCATACAGCTGAGTCATTACTCCAAATCTTGTACGTCACCTCCATTTTACACTGTCTGGTTTCCCAGTAGCCAACTAGGTAACTTTTTTATAACAGAAGTCTCTGTCCAAAAACTCTCGACGGCCCATTGTATCTCATTTGGGAGATAGGCCTAAAGCATAAGACCACGAAATACCCATCATGATAGATTTGCAGTGCCTGAAACAACAGCCTGCAAGAACAGCAGCTGCCCAAAATTGGTTTGGCATGGGCCTGCGAAAAGGGCACAGGCACTTCGTGTCTTCCAGCTGAAAACGTACCGGCACACAGCATCCAAGTTGAAGGGTTGGCAGAAATAGTTTACATTTTCTGTGCATTACGTCCCCGTTAGCTGTCGGTCACTAAATACTCGTGCCATGCAAAAATACACTGTCGTGCGCAGTTTGCAGGACGGATTAGAGTGGAGCTCCCTTCACAACCCTTGCATATGTTTGCGATGCACTGTTGAATATTGTACAACTGGATTGGAGAACGCAGGTTTTGCATCTCAATAGCAGCAAAATAGCTCAAGCATCCTCACACCACTCACGCTCCTATATGATCAAGCCACCTCCAAGCATAGCAGTAACACTGAATCTTTTTCCAGACAAACAAACACGCACACAGATGGATCACACAAAATCATGTAAAAAAAACCGACACAAAGCAAATATGCAAAAGCTTCAAAAGTCTCCTGCCCTTTCATGGAATGTTATGTCAGTAAAAATTCTTTGTAATCTTTGTATATGTGTGAGCAATGGATTGGAAGAACTTGGAACCTACTTGGAAAAGGTGCGCTACTCTAGACACTGTAGAAAAGCTTCCTGTAAAATACACTCACTCGTGAAATATCAATAGGGGGCAAAAGTGCGATAGCAAACTTTCCCGTACATGCTTGATAAACGGGGTGTTTACGCGAATACCGGGTTGATATGCGCTGCCTGTTTTGTAAGTTCACGAGGTCTGCAGAGGCAGAAATAACTGAACATACTAAGTAGATATGACCAGGACAGGAAGGCCTTCCAATTACAGATGTGATTTATCAAGATTGCACAGTAAAGTGTTTGTACATGTTCGTGTGAACTTTATATATTAAAAAGAAAAGGTTAATAGCCTTCGAGAACAGTCAGAACAGTATACACACACACACACATAAAACAGCAAAATCACCATCATGAAATCAAAGGTGAAATCAGAAGAGCATTTTGAATGCCTTTAACTAAGCAAGGTGCTGTGACGCCTCAAAGAAATCAGACCTCAAAGACTGCATAGTCACAGCATACTGCACAACCTGAACATCTGGAATGTCACGATAAGCATTGAAAGGAACTTCATGCCTCTTGCACGAAAGACCAAAAACAGAAGTCGCAATTGGTGGTAAATTCTTCAGCATCCGACCAGCCTGCTAGAGTAAGAAACCGGGAAGTTAGAATAATAACAAAAAAAGGGTCATTCAGCATGGCTTGGAAGTTGGGGTTACATTCAGTGTGCATGCATACGTGCATCTGGGATACCTGTTAAGGAAGACCTGTTGGTCTCAAACACAAAAAGAAAAGGACTCCTGCTTGACTGTTGATGTATGGTGCACAAACACACTGTCCACACTGACTTCATGGACATGGAGCAGCAATGTGCAATCTGGCCAGTTCAGTTCAGCAGCAACCACAGTTGGTTAACTCATAGCTCATTCATATGCCAAGCTGGCACCTAAAGATTAAATACAAACAGTATGCGCCTCTGGCCCGCCACAAAGGGTTGCGCTGGAGGTGATATGTCTTCCCAAGATCGGGTCCCATAGCCTGTGCACAGGACTTCAGAGGTCAGTGCGTGCAGTGTGGTCCTTGGTCGGCAGCCGACCGGCCCGGGCATCGCCGATTGCGCCCCAGATGTCAAACAAAAAGTCCTCGGTAAAGCCGAAGGCGTCTAGGTCAGAATCAGCCACGGCAGTCACAAACTCGTGTGGGTTTGGCCTCTCGCAACCAAGCTCCCAGATCTGAGTAGCTACAGAGAGAAAAACCGTGATTCACAAACTGGGGCCAGAAAACATGAATGCACAGTTCAGTGTCTAGCTTATTAAGACGGTCAACTGGTCGAGTCTGTAATGACACACTGAAACTTAGGTGGTGCTGTTCTTGTAGACAATGGTAAACACTATAAAGTGGCGTCCAAATCATCATAGATATGATCTTATTAATGCGTAAGCATTGTATGGCTATATTTGCGGTTTCGTGTCATCACGAGCTTGTGATAACAGTAATGTTCAAACGAATTGAGTTAAGAAAAAGAATGGACGCATTTTATAGAGCATCAAAAAAATTTTGCAGTGAAAATCATGAGGTGTATGTGGGGTAATTAGTTAATTAGAGCCACAAATGTCCAAAAAGTGGGCGGGGCTGCAGCAAAAGTGGCGCCAAGTTAGAAAAACCAGAAGTGGGCGGAGCTAAATCGTGGCGCTAAATTTGAAGTTGAGTAAAGAGTGGAAAAGAGGGGCGAGGAGGTGACAGTGCTTATGCATTCCTCCAATGCGGGTGCTGCAGTGATCTCATAGTGCTTTTGCATTTATCGCCATAGAATATGTGAGTGCGAGGTGCTGGACACACAAAAACATACCCAACTGAAGTGGAAGAAACAAAGTACTGATAACTTCTTATAGAACCAGTGGGTATACGCACTGAAATATTTAGTCAGATACAGGTCCTTTTCATTTGCTTTCAAGCACATAGGAAATTAACAGCCCTGACAAGCATCACAGTAGAATGAAAAATGACATTACCTAGTTCCGAGTCGTTGATGCCCATGTAGGACTCGAGCAGAGCATTTATCTTGTCCACTGCTGCCTGGATCACATTGTCAGGCTGCACAGAAAGAAGGAGAAAATGTGAGTGGCGCCCACTCGGATTATTAAAGCAGTTGGGAAGCAGCGCACGTTAAATGACTGGACTGGCTGCCACCCTTTACCTGGTGTACGTTCGTGGCTCAAAATCAGACTTTTCTAAAGGTTAAACTATACTTCGTTTCGCAGCTAACATGAAATGCTGCCAAAGCTAGTGTGCCCATTTATAATCGGCTATGTTTGTCCTTAAGTAGTGCTCGAAACTCCAAAGCTGTTTGAATAAGGGGGTTCAATAGCTGCTTGCCAGACTACGTTGACGAAGCAAGCGGTGTTCTTTGAAGAACCATGGCTTGCTGGGGCAATTTGTACATATTTCACCAGCATAGACAGGCAGCAGGAAAGGATTGTCATATGGAAGAAAATCACACAAGAAGGTTTCCAGTGCTGTCTTTCTGTGGCTCCCTTGTGTCCGCATTCCTTCTCTGATAACTAAACCCTCACTGGATATATCCAGCATTTCATTTCATGCCTCACAAGGTCTCCATAAGTAGGTGCGATACGTGGTGGAGCGATGTGCTTTTGTCTGAAGACTACTTGCGTATCTTCAACAATGAAGGAAAATCAGAATAGGGTGCTATGCATCATAACAACAACAAATAAATAAATAAAATTCTATGACAAGCTGTTCGCTGATAAAAAACTGGATGGAGCTGTCTTCAGTGTTCCTTTAAAGCCCCAGTCAACGTACTGTTATATTACCAAATTTAGACGGCAAAAAACGGGCTGCCATCCTATGTCCACATGTATGATGCACTATTGAGAAGCTTTAAAAATGGCAATATCGCAGGAAGCAAAACACTAAACAGCACCATGTCATTAAATGCACGCCACTGAAAGCTTTGTTAATCATGTAGGAAAAAAAAATGTCCCCAGTAAATGCTGTTACTTATGGCCTTTTCTTTTCCCGCCTCCTGTTTACTTTAAGTACAATGAAAAACCCGAGTTTAAATTCAATGAAGTACTTCATAAATAGAAAAAACTGTTGCAGAGATCACTACGCAACTGTTTGGTGGGCAATAGGAAAACCTAAATGTGGTACTGATGGCACTAAACAAGAAGGCCCACCACCTCATTGCACCAAAAGAACTGTTCGTTCTATACACCGGACACAAAAAAAAGTTTTTGCACAAACTTTTTCCTGAAGAAGTTTAGTCAATGTATTCTGTAGCATTAGTGCACTAAATTAATAGAGGCAATGTCTCAACTCGCATGACCATCAAAGTGCCACATTTGGTGATCCGTAACAACACTGTTGCTGCTGCTGATGTTATGCATTTCACCGATTTGGTTATTTGACTTTTTTTCCACCATCCCATAAATGAAGACCGAATCAAAAGGCTAGAGATTTACAAAGAGACAAGGATGGCACTGAATACAAGTGCCCATGGTGAAACAAAATCACCAGAAATATTGCACCGACTCATGCCAGGATTACTCTGCAGTTATTATGAAAATTCAGATCTGATGTTACATTCCTATTGTTTTTAATAGCTTGCTTCGAAAACCTTCCGATACCGTCCCTATATGAGCACACAAAAAGCTGAACAAAGCCATGCCAGCTTGTTTTACATCACTTGTTTCAGGGGTCGTCAAGTATGTTGGCAAAAACTGGTAAAGCAATCTGCATTTTTAATGTGATTTCTCTTTTGCTAGAATTGCAGCACAGAGCTACTAGCACAAAACAGCTAATACAACATTTTTATTCATTATATACAGGGAAGAAAAAAGTGCAGAAAGTGGAACTGCATTGTCGGTTTAGTTAAAAATACTGCATAGTAAACACACACAATAATAAACCCAAGCAATCACTTACAGTTTGAAAGGAATGCAATTAACATCGATCATTATTGATTTTCATGAAAACACTTGATGATAGGTTCTCTGTAGCAAACGGCAAGTTTAAGGATTTACAAAGTCACCGAGTGAAGTAAATTCTGCTAGGCTAAAGTAGTATGCTTTCAATGTTGCATACAATGAAATGTACACACGTGGCCAAAATAGTAGGCAGCATGGTCCAGAGTTTGAACTTCTGTCAATTGCTTCACCAAGAAAGATGTGAAGGTTTCTTGGGGTTATATTCAAGCGCACCAGCAGCCTTTGCTAGCATAAGCATTCAGTACCTCCTAACTTCCACCAGGTGAGCTGTGAGAGCAGCTTGAATGCTGAAGCATGCTCTATATGTTATTGCGGCTGCACCTGTACATTCTTCAACAACAAACAAAAGGCTATATGTGGCTTGACCACGGTAAGCAAAATCTGGCAAGGCTATAAGCGAAAAAACTCACCGCCTTCTCCACAGTGGCGGGACCCTTGGAACGCAATCGCAGGGTCTCTTTGCCCGACCCAAGGCCAGCCTTGTTCTTTGCTTGGCCAGCTGTCGCTCCACTTCGAGGCCCTATGTGTGCTGTGCAAAGTACGAGAAGACATTGTATGGGGATAGGCTAAACCTACAAACACAAGCAGAGGCATGTCTTCACAACAGGGTGACAACAATAGAGCCCACTCACAGCGACAGGTTGCAAACGATCTGTCGGCCCATTGCAGTTTGTTATATGGCATGCATACAGTCAGTCAACCACCAAGAGCATTTCATTGTGCATGCTTACATTTCTACCAATGTTTCAATCTTGTCACCGTACCAAGTGTGACAGCCTTCTGTGTACATTAACTATTGTAACTCTTCCAATGCACTATGGCAAGCTACCAGTGATGCAGGTCATTTTATTTCAAAACAGCATTTAATACCATTTTATGTACAAATTCCCTATATCACCCTAGCTTACTTTTAAGAGACACTGCAGTTGTAGATCTTTCATGTGTGCAAGTTTCTAGGCGAAGGAAATGTTTTAAATCAATTGCTACTTTTACAGTCCTTTAGCACGGTAAGACATTTCTAACCCTGTGTTTGGCACATGACAGCCTTAGCTGCTTAAGTGCCATAAAACACAACACAGCATTAATACAGGTGCATGCTGGTTAATATCAAAATATATGCACATAACCAATGATGCATGAAAGGTACATGACGCTGAAGAAAAGCCTGGCAAGATTATCTAATATGACAGCAGCTTACATAAGCACGTACTTGGGGGTTGGCGCAAATTTTCTCCCATATTCTCTACTGCTTTCCAGAATACATAAACCAGAAGGTGCTGCTGTGAACATTTAGCCCTATGGCCTCACGATTGCCATAAGAGTGCACAGGCCATGAAGAGACCTGTGCAGGCCTATGGCAACCAGTGTGCTTTGTGATGAGATATTTCAACAGAGCATCATGGGGAATCGAACGACAACAGAATCCACTTTTGCGACAAACTCACAGAAGCCAGCCTTGAGAGGTTCGACAAGGCGCAGCGTAAACGTGGAGCCCTTCTTGATCTCCTTGAGTGCCTTTGCCACCTCGTAGTGACGGCAGTTGACCATGCTCCTGTCATCGATGCGCTCTATGTGGTCGCCAACCTGCCAAAAAAAAAGAAGCCACAGTGTGAGGTATTCCTATAAGTGCTATGAATACAAAGACTGAAGATATTCAACCGCATGCACAGGGAGACTGAAGGAGCATAGGCTTAGGAAAATGTTGGTATGCTGTCCACATAGCATTTATTTCCATCAAAGGTTTGCTGTGATGTTATTCAAGGGCATTTTTTGCTAAGAGGAATAACTGTGATGAAATGGCACACAAGGACTTCACTCCCGGCAAGCGCATATTCTTTTCCTTTGATTCTGCTTTTCATGCAATACCAGCTCAAAACGTGTGCATTGCTCCTTCCACCACCTCTTGAAAGGCACTGCCTTGTGGCAGACAGCCATCACTAAACAAAACTACTGGCAGCTTGCATTCTGATAACTTGAATACCCAAAAGGCTCAGCGTGGGGTATATAAAGGGGTGGGGTGCATAAAAAGCTATGAAGGAACAAATGCACTACACATGAATTAGGTTAGAACAATGAAGATATAAAAAGCAGCACATTAAAGACAGCAAAATATGGGAACTCGAAAAGTAATCAAGAACACAACACAATCAAGTAAAAAAATGAATAATTAGTACTAAGAGAAATGAAGATAGCACTCTTAGAGTGGCTTTGCTAGCAGGGCAGTGCATTCCGCTTGGTCATCAATAATAGCTTGTGCACTGTCATCTATAAATTGTTCCCACCGTCTGCAATTTGATGACTTGATCTTAACTGTACAAGGTTAGCTTGGTGTAGGAGTACCATGGCTCATGCATCCTGGTTTGCATCAGGCCAGGGAAAAGCTTCAGTGGAGATCAAACCTGCACGAATCCGATGCGGTCCATGAGAGAGCCCTCCTTGATGCGCTTGATGAAGGCCAGACCGGCACCATTGTCCGTGATGGTGAGCCCCAGGGAGTCCTCCCCCTTGAGCACCTCCACTTCCTTGGGTTGGCCTCGGCGGTGCACGAAGATGAAGTCGTCCAGCCCAATCTGGCCGCCCAGCAGGCGGCTCATGTCCACCTTGTGCGTGTTGAGCGTGCAGAACAGGATCTGCACACACAGACAAGCAGAGGGCGCACTTGAATGAGATCCACTTCACTAACTTGCTCTTAATTGTCATTCATGCAAACTCTCAAAGGGGAAGCATGGCCCAGTTTCTGTGTACAAATTAAAACTCTCCACAGAGTACCTTTTTTTAATGGCAAGTACAGAGCTCAAAAGTATAGCGCCTCCTTGTGACATAGACATCAATGAGCAAGGCAACTCTGCAGGCACCTACGGCACTCGACAAGCAGTGCCAATAATAATAATAATAATTGGTTTTTGGGGAAAGGAAAAGGCACAGTACATCTGCCTCGTATATATCATTGGACACCTAAACCACGCCGTAAGGGAAGGGATAAAGGAGGGAGTGAAAGAAGAAAGGGCTCGGGAATAATTTCGACCACCTGGGGATCTTTAATGTGCACTGACATCCCACAGCACACGGCGCCTTAGAGTTTTTCCTCCATAAAAACGCAGCCGCCGCCGCGGTCGGGTTCGAACGCGGGAACTCGACTGCGGCGGCCGCGTCCAAATAATGGTTTCATAGTGGTATACTCCTATAAATGTTGAAATGCACAAAATTCATTTTTTTATTAACCCGCCGCGGTGTCTCAGTGGTTAGGGCGCTCGACTACTGATCCGGAGTTCCCGGGTTCGAACCCGACCGCGGCGGCTGCGTTTTTATGGAGGCAAAACGCTAAGGCGCCCGTGTGCTGTGCGATGTCAGTGCACGTTAAAGATCCCCAGGTGGTCGAAATTATTCCGGAGCCCTCCACTACGGCACCTTTTCCTTCCTTCTTTCACTCCCTCCTTTATCCCTTCCCTTAAGGCGCGGTTCAGGTGTCCAACGATATATGAGACAGATACTGTGCCATTTCCTTTCCCAAAAAAAACATTATTATTTTTTTATTGCGACAGTATACCACTCTATCACTATGAAACCGATATCTTGTATTCATTTGATGAAGTTCGTATATGTGCACTTGAATATTTATAGGTGTTTCACCCAGGACTGTCAGCAGTTTATAAAAATCGTATTTTCGAGTTAGAACAGTGCTTTTTTTCAGCATGGCATTGTCAATGGTGTAGTGCATCAGAATACAGCTAAGATATGCCGACTAGCACGATCATTAACTAATAATGAATAATTAAATTTTGAGCTATTGCTGTTAGGCACCTTAGTTATTGAGAGGCTTGTAGCCGACCGCAATTAACGTCCATATAAGTTTTTGAGATTATCGAAAATGCCGCTCTCGTCGCCACTACAGCGCAAGGAATTTTGGAGCCGCCCACGGGCGCAACCGAAACCGCGGTTAGCAGCGCTAGCCACGCCTACGAGCACGCGTCACACATTGGCGCGTCGGTCACGTGCTCTGCCGCTCGCTGCGAAGTGACGCCCGCACCGCTGAGCGACGCGCACTCATGGGCGTGGTTAGCGCTGCTTCTGACAGCGAGGTTTCGGTTTTGCTCGTGGGCGGTCCCAAAATTGTGTACGCTGCAACGGCGACAAGAATGAATAATAATAATAATTGGTTTTTGTGGAAAGGAAATGGCGCAGTATCTGTCTCATATATCGTTGGACACCTGAACCGCGCCGTAAGGGAAGGGATAAAGGAGGGAGTGAAAGGAGAGGTGCCGTAGTGGAGGGCTCCGGAATAATTTCTACCATTTGGGGATCTTTAACGTGCACTGGCATCGCACAGAACGCGGGCGCCTTAGCGTTTCACCTCCACCGAAACGCAGCCGCCATGGTCCGGTTCCCCAGGTGGTCGAAATTATTCCGGAGCCCTCCACTACGGCACCTGTTTCTTCCTTTCTTTCACTCCCTCCTTTATTCCTTCCCTTACGGCGCGGTTGAGGTGTCCGCCGATATGTGATACAGATACTGCGCCATTTCCTTTCCCTCAAAACCAATTTTACCTGCCTCCCGACCGCGGCGGCTGCGTTTTTATGGAGGCAAAACGCTAAGGCGTCCGTGTGCTGTGCGATGTCAGTGCACGTTAACGATCACCAGGTGGTCGAAATTATTCCGGAGCCCTCCACTACGGAACCTGTTTCTTCCTTTCTTCTTTCACTCCCTCCTTTACCCCTTCCCTTATGGCGCGGTTCAGGTGTCCGCCGATATGTGAGACAGATACTGCGCCATTTCCTTTCCCCCAAAACCAATTTTACCTGCCTCCCGACCGCGGCGGCTGCGTTTTTATGGAGGAAAAACGCTAAGGCGCCCGTGTGCTGTGCGATGTCAGTGCACGTTAAAGATCCCCAGGTGGTCGAAATTATTCCGGAGCCCTCCACTACGGCACCTGTTTCTTCCTTTCTTCTTTCACTCCCTCCTTTATCCCTTCCCTTATGGCGCGGTTCAGGTGTCCGCCGATATGTGAGACAGATACTGCGCCATTTCCTTTCCCCAAAACCAATTTTACCTGCCTCCCGACCGCGGCGGCTGCGTTTTTATGGAGGCAAAACGCTAAGGCGTCCGTGTGCTGTGCGATGTCAGTGCACGTTAAAGATCCCCAGGTGGTCGAAATTATTCCGGAGCCCTCCACTACGGCACCTGTTTCTTCCTTTCTTCTTTCACTCCCTCCTTTATCCCTTCCCTTATGGCGCGGTTCAGGTGTCCGCCGATATGTGAGACAGATACTGCGCCATTTCCTTTCCCCCAAAACCAATTTTACCTGCCTCCCGACCGCGGCGGCTGCGTTTTTATGGAGCTAAGGCGCCCGTGTGCTGTGCGATGTCAGTGCACGTTAAAGATCCCCAGGTGGTCGAAATTATTCCGGAGCCCTCCACTACGGCACCTGTTTCTTCCTTTCTTCTTTCACTCCCTCCTTTATCCCTTCCCTTATGGCGCGGTTCAGGTGTCCGCCGATATGTGAGACAGATACTGCGCCATTTCCTTTCCCCGAAAACCAATTTTACCTGCCTCCCGACCGCGGCGGCTGCGTTTTTATGGAGGTAAAACGCTAAGGCGTCCGTGTGCTGTGCGATGTCAGTGCACTTTAAAGATCCCCAGGTGGTCGAAATTATTCCGGAGCCCTCCACTACGGCACCTCTTTCTTCCTTTCTTCTTTCACTCCCTCCCTTATCCCTTCCCATACGGCGCGGTTCAGGTGTACAACGATATATGAGACAGATACTGCGCCATTTCCTTTCGCCAGAAAAACCAATTATTATTATTATTATTATTATTATTAAAGCAGAGAATGGCCAATTCCGCACATACACGCACTAGCCCACTAAGGCTATCGCGTCATAACCTTGAAGCGGTGCTTATTAAACGTTCCCTCCAATTTTTTTTTTCTGCAGTGTTAGAGCCCTGCTCATCTGCCCCTTTATCGCACAAATTACCGCAATTTGTCACACACTGAGATTTTCTCTATCACATGCATCCAAAAGTCGGAGAAAATCCCAAGGCAGACCGAAAACATAGTAGGAAGCATTTTTACCCGCGAGTATTTTTCGAACTCATATTTTCTAGCGCTTAGTGAACACAAGGGACAAGAACACGAATACACAGGACGTACGCTAGTCTTCAACTGTCGTTTAATCGAAAAAACATTCAATATAAGACATCTCAATTGCTGATATTCACACACGCGCAGTAGCAACGCCACGTTTCAAGAACAACAATTCTTTTTTTGATAGATAAACAGATGGGGTACTGACACATTTTGAACCTTCTTTATCAATGCACATAGCTTCGAAAATTTCCCGTTCCGATTGCGTTTTTAGTGTTCCTAGAATGCTTGTTTCATGCAAGATTGGTGTGCAGGGTACAGGGTCAGGGTCGCCAGGGTACCTAGAAAATATGAGTTCAAACAATATCCAACTAGCCCAAGTTTCTGCCTTACTGAGTATTTTTCGGAAGCTGCATGCGCTCGCAGACGAACAGAACATTCGTGATGCGACCGACACCTATTTTCTTCGGGAATCTAGGCATTCCTGGTGAACCGCGGCGCGCATTCTTCCTGGCGGGCCTGCGCGAGTGAGGCGCGCTGGCGGAGGTAAAAAAAAAAAAGAAACCCTACTCGCGACTGGTCAGTGCAGGGGGCCCCCCAGCGAACGCACACACGCGTTGCCCGGGGGCTACAATCGGGGCCTGCTTGTTGTCTTTGCTTGTTTCCCACCTCCCACCTTGAAAGTGGGGCAGGTCCCCTTGAAGCAGCGGCACGCGATGCCGATAGGTTCAATCTGGATCGAGCGAGCCCGCGCGCGCTCCCCCCAAGACAGGTTTTCCTTTTTGCACGCTCTCTTCGGTGCTGCTGCTTTTCTGGACATTTGTTTCCCCCACCGCCTCCGCGCAATTTTTTCGTGTTCGTGTTTTGTTTCCCAGACTACGGCGCTGTTAGCTTCGCCCAGACTAGAATCCACCCCTCCCTCCCGTTCGCGGCGTGCGCCGGGTTGCGGCACTCCAGCGGCCGTCGCTGTATTTAATGTCTTTTTTTTTTCTTTTTGGTTGGCCGTACACCCATAGCCGTATAGTACAGTCCTTCGCGCCAGCGCCGCCGATAAGAAGGAGCGGCGTGATAAGCAATTAACGCACCGGAGAACACAAACGAGGGAAACGCGCCTTTGAAAAACTCTTCGGCCATCGGACATAAAACGCGGCGGTGATCCGGTGAAGTCGAAACATGAGCAAGGCCGCGATAAGCGCGCGGTTCTGTAAGCCTCGCGAAGGTATGTAATATATATATATATATATATATATATATATATATATATATATATATATATATATATATATATATATATATATATATATATATATATATATATATATATGGCGCAGTATCTGTCTCATATCGTTGGACACCTGAACCGCGCCGTAAGGGAAGGGATAAAGGAGGGAGTGAAAGAAGAATGGAAGATAGATGTGCCGTAGTGGAGGGCTCCGGAATAATTTCGGCCACCTGGGGATCTCTAACGTGCACTGACATCGCACAGCACACGGGCGCCTTAGCGTTTTGCCTCCATATGGACGCAGCCGCCGCGGTCGGGTTCGAGCCAGGGAACTCCGGATCAGTAGCCGAGCGCCCTAACCACTGAGCCACCGCGGCGGGTAAGTTTCCGGATCAGTAGCGCGGCGGGTAAGTTTCCGGATCGGGTAAAAACTTACCCGCCGCGGTGGCTCAGTGGTTAGGGCGCTCGGCTACTGATCCGGAGTTCCCGGGTTCGAACCCGACCGCGGCGGCTGCGTTTTTATGGAGGAAAAACGCTAAGGCGCCCGTGAGCTGTGCGATGTCAGTGCACGTTAAAGATCCCCAGGTGGTCGAAATTATTCCGGAGCCCTCCACTACGGCACCTCTTTCTTCCTTTCTTCTTTCACTCCCTCCTTTATCCCTTCCCTTACGGCGCGGTTCAGGTGTCCAACGATATATGAGACAGATACTGCGCCATTTCCTTTCCCCAAAAACCAATTATAATTATACAGATGAAACCGAAACAACGTCAAGAGGAAATTCAATTTTAAATTTTTTAGCGGTCGTACACGAATACCACAGGGCGCTCCGTGTATACGAATGTATAACGCATCGTTAATAATTGGTTTTTGGGGAAAGGAAATGGCGCAGTATCTGTCTCATATATCTTTGGACACCTGAACCGCGCCGTAAGGGAATGGACAAGGGAGGGAGCGAAAAAGAGAGGAAGAAAGAGGTGCCGTAGTGGAGGGCTCCGGAATAATTTCGACCACCTGGGGATCTTTAACGTGCACTGACATCGCACAGCACACGGGCGACTTAGCGTTTTTCCTCCATAAAAACGCAGCCGCCGCGGTCGGGTTCGAACCCGGGAACTCCGGATCAGTAGCCGAGCGCTCTAACCACTGAGCCACCGCGGCGGGGCAACTCTCTAACGCATCGTTTGAAAGAAGAAAACAGGAAAGAAATAATTTCGTGTCTATAGTCTTTTTAAAGCATGCTAGGGGAAACGCTTGGACTACGCTTGGAGTAACGGACAAAAGCTATATCGACAGCGTGGTGCAAGTTCGGAACAACGAAAGCACACGGCCTTGCTCCTTTTAGGTCCTTTTGTTTATCGCGAGAAAAGAGCGAGACGCTGTCTACAGTCGCGGCACTAATTGGAGGGCAGCCAATTAGTTCTGAGGCGATTCTAGGATAGCTCGAAGGGGAAAGAGCTACAGGAACAGTTAGCAATACTTTTGTTACCTCGACGTGCTGAAATGTGACCCTACACGATGGATCGAGTGAGTAACACCATGACACCTCGTGCTACTACAGTCGGATACAACACAAGAAGGCAGCGGCGAGTGCACCTCAAAGGAGGCCCTCCGGTCAATGGCGTCTCGGCGGGTTCTCATGACGCTGCAGTTATTTCCTCTAGCGCGAATACCCAGCTGACTGGCAAGCGCCTCCGTGAAGTAAATTGGCACTTTGGATCGGCATCGCCAAATAATTCTATAATTGGTTTTTTGGGGAAAGGAAATGGCGCAGTATCTGTCTCATATATCTTTGGACACCTGAACCGCGCCGTAAGGGAAGGGATAAAGGAGGGAGTGAAAGAAGAAAGGAAGAATAGGTGCCGTAGTGGAGGGCTCCGGCATAATTTCGACCACCTGGGGATCTTTAACGTGCACTGACATCGCACAGCACACGGTGGTGGTGGTGGTAGTGGTTTTATTAAAAATAATAATAATAATAATAATAATAATAATAATAATAATAATAATAATTGGTTTTTTTTGGGAAAGGAAATGGCGCAGTATCTGTCTCATATATCGTTGGAAGGAAAAGATTTTTGCTAGTCCCGGCATCTGCCATCGATACTGAAGCACCTGAGCTGAGGGAGTGGAAGAGGAAAGGAAGAAAGAGGCTCCGTAGTGGAGGGCTCCGGAATAATCGCGACCACCTGGGGATCTTTACCGTGCACTGACATCGCACAGCACACGGGCGCCTTAGCGTTTTTCCTCCATAAAAACGCAGCCGCCGCGGTCGGGTTCGAACCCGGGAACTCCGGATCAGTAGTCGAGCGCCCTAACCACTGAGCCACCGCGGCGGGGCACATCGCCAAAGGCAATGCCCAAAGGCAAGTGGTGTTCTGAAACGAGGCAATAAACAAAACAGCCAAATGTCACCTCCGCGTGACATTAATTCAGATCGCATTCGAAAATGCAAATCGTGTAGCTGCAGGGACGCCGTAGTGGAGGGCTTTACTTTATAGCGCCCGGGGCTCTGTAACATACGCTGACATTGTACATCACACGGGTGTTTTAGTTTTTCGCTTCCATCGAAAACAGCCGCCGCGGCCGGGATTCGAACCCGTGAGCTTGGGTTTTATTGAAAATGCAGAATACCGAGCCCACACAGATGAGTTCTTTGCCCGCCTCGATATCATCAAAATTCCGAAACTGTACGAATATTACTTAGCCACAAGGTATAAAAAGTCCCTTCACCATATCCATGATAGCTTTCTAGACATGTGCGCGCTATAACCAAATGATCCAACATATACTCTTCGAAATCCCGAGTTTTGGTGGCTCCCCTTCTCACGCACTACATATGGTCATCAAATGCTGAGCCGTAACGTTCCAGTACTGCTAAATAAACTTACTTTGAAGAACGTCTGTATTGACACCTGCAGTCCGAAAGACATCCGGGACATATGTTTACAATTGTAATCTCATTTATGTTGTTTGCGCCTGAGACCGCATTTTGATCATTTGACGCACTTGTTTTTGTGGTATATTTGTGAACTAGTGACCGTACATCTTAGTGCCAAATGGTTTGCGCTTTATTTCGCACGCAAATCATAGCCGTGTTATTTTTTTTCTTTTTTTGCACACTTGTTTCCCCACGCTGAAAGCCATGTATACTGGGGGCTCAGGCAGTTTCAAGTGGAAGTTGTTTCCTTCTACTTTACGCCTGAACCAACCCTCATCACTTTGTGACGAAAATAAAACGATTGGTTGATTGATCAGCAGCCGAGCGCCAAAGCTCAGCCACCGCGGCGGGGTAGATCGCATATACGCGAAGAGAAGCATCCATATCTGCCTCCCAGAGCGACAAGACATTCATGTAATTTAAACTCAAAGCGGATAAAAGTTAGGTCAGATTATGCACTGCTCGAATTATGCGTAGCCTTTATAATACAGTCGATATTGACGGAGAATGGCGTCAATTCGAATAAACCGGAAGTTCGAATCAAGCGAGTTCAATTTAACGAGAGCCCACATCAACAAGGTTTGCTTGGACCGCATGTGCATCTGCTTTCTGCTTCGCAATCACCAGAATTTGTGGTTCGAAATAATTATTCAGTATTTGTCACGCACAACTCTTTCGGCATCCCTTACGCTCTGGAAGGCACGTGCACAGTAAGGTTCAAAAAAAAAGTGCCGGGGGAAAAAACATACGGTCGTCGACCGCGATGCATAGCTAAATAGATTGCAACTTCCGATGGCAACAGACCCCCTACCAAGCAAAACACTCCTTCCGTGCGAACGGCGTGAAGAGGCTCCACGCTGCAGACACGTAACAAACCCACACGCCTGCCGACGCCCTGACGCAACTAATTTCCCCACAAACTGCTGCCGAACACGCCTGCAGAATTCCTCCTCGTCCCAACTCGCCACCCGCCGCGGTGGCTCAGTGGTTAGGGCGCTCGACTACTGATCCGGAGTTCCCGGGTTCGAACCCGACCGCGGCGGCTGCGTTTTTATGGAGGAAAAACGCTAAGGCGCCCGTGTGCTGTGCGATGTCAGTGCACGTTAAAGATCCCCAGGTGGTCGAAATTATTCCGGAGCCCTCCACTACGGCACCTCTCTCTTCCTTTCTTCTTTCACTCCCTCCCTTATCCCCTCCCATACGGCGCGGTTCAGGTGTCCAACGATATATGAGACAGATACTGCGCCATTTCCTTTCCCCAAAAACCAATTAATTAATTAAAAACTCGCCAATAAGAAAATAAAAAAAAGCAGACAGCTGCGCCCCCAAGCGGCAAGGACGTGCGAGTCTGAAGGAAGGCAGCGCGCCTATTTCGAGGCCTCCAGACGAGCTCACTCCAGTGAACCCATTTCCATCTCCGAAATCTCTTGCGGAGGCGCGCTCTTTTAACTCCTTGGCTTTTTTCTCCGCGCTTGGGCGACCAAGCTTGCGACGAAGGGGAAACGCTATATAGCGGGAACCTCCCCGCTACAGCCGTTGCTGCTACGGCGGCGGCAGCGCGCCGTCGTTTTCGCGAAAGCAGGTAGGCGAGCAAAAAAAAAAAAAATGCGAAAGTGGCGCGCGCCGACTAAGCACGCTGAATTATTCCGGCGTCCCCACAAAACGCGCCGGCGCTTCTTATCTAATCGGAACATCTGCCCTTTTAGCCAGCAGTCGAACGCTAAAAGGACCGCGCTGAAAGGGGAGAAGTTGGCGCGGCAGCGCGAGTCCACAGCCTGCGCTGCGCGCGCGCTTTCTCCTCCTCGGAGATTTATTTTATTTCTTCCTCAAGCCCGCGGCTCACGCGGCTGGGCAGTTCCGTGCACCGGACCGGAAGCCGCGTGCCGTGGCCGATGCGTTAAGAACGCCGCGCCACTTCCGCCGCCGCGGTGTTTCCTCAAAGTGGTTCGCGTCGTGCACCCTGAGAGCAGGCGTAGCCTTCGTGTGTCTCGGGCTTCCGACGAGCCCTCGTTTTCACCGAGAGCTCCTCCTCAACTTTCTCAATGCACAGCGAGCGCCCCGGATCTGCAGTCATGGTGACGTACAAGGTAGTATACAAGGGCACAGTAGCACCTCACTCCTTCCTGCAGGGATGGCCCTCGGAGTAACTTCTCAGCAGTGACTGTTCTCGGGAGTAACATTTAGGAGTATCTCTTTAGGAGTAGCTCCACTGGAATAACTCTTGCGGAGTAACCTCTTGGGAGTAACCTCTTGGGAGTAACCTCTTGGGAGTACGCTCTTGGGAGTAGGCTCTTGAGAGCAACCTCTCGGGAGTAGGCTCTTGAGTAGGACACCTGAACCGCGCCGTAAGGGAAGGCATAAAGGAGGGACTGAAAGAAGGGAGAGGTGCCGCAGTGGAGGGCCCCGGAATAATTTCGACCACCCGGGGAACTTTAACGTGCACTGACATCGCACAGGACACGGGCGCCTAAGTGCTTCGACTCCATCGAAACGCGGCCGCCGCGGTAGGGTTCGAACCCGGGTACTCCGGCTCAGTAGACGAGCACCTTAACCACAATGAGCCACCCCGACGGGTCATTGGAAGTAAAGAGAATTTACTCGAATTTACTCACCTATCGACATCGGCCAACATGTTATTGGGTTTTACAGTTCATTTAATGAGCCGCTTCATCCCTCCACCGCACGGACGGACACGCACGCATGCATGCATGCAGGAATGGACAATCTATGTTTACCCAGACAAGGCGCGCTGTCTCAGAAACGCCCTAAAAAGCTGAACGCAATGTGCTGAACACAATGTGCAAGGCCCCGCCGCGGTGGCTCAGTGGTTAGGGCGCTCGGCTACAGATCCGGAGTTCCCGGGTTCGAACCCGACCGCGGCGGCTGCGTTTTTATGGAGGCAAAACGCTAAGGCGCCCGTGTGCTGTGCGATGTCAGTGCACGTTAAAGATCCCCAGGTGGTCGAAATCATTCCGGAGCCCTCCACTATACGGCACCTCTCTCTTCCTTTCTTCTTTCACTCCCTCCTTTATTCCTTCCCTTACGGCGCGGTTCAGGTGTCCAACGACACCTACTGCGCCATTTCCTTTCCTCAAAAACCAATTATTATTATTATTATTATTTTTTATTAAAATAAATTATTATTATTATTCAGGTGTCCGCCGATATGCGAGACAGATACTGCGCCATTTCCTTTGCCCAAAAACCAAATTTCATTTTCGTTATATCCCTTCACCTTACCACGGCCCGTGCATGTACACATTTTTACTACGCTCTGCGGTCATCGGCCGCAGTGTACAAAACTAGGTCTTCTCGCCGATCGGGAGAACGTTGAATAGGCGCGCGCGCTGCACAAACACACAAGAATAGAGACAGAGAAAGACTAGCGCGCGAGTGAGTGCCTGAGTGAGAGAAAGGGCGGCCGTCAACAGCAGGCAAAAGCAGGAAGCCGAGCCGCGCCGTGCGGACGGACAGAGAACGCTATTCAACAAGTCGTTGACTATGGATGTCACAGACCTCCGCGGTCGCGCTGGGTTCGTGACGTCCCCTGCCGACGCCGCCAACTGCGCGGCCTCCGCCGCGGAGCCACTGTTGTGGAAGGGAGAAGAAAAAAAGTCGCAAAAAGGTCGCGCCATCCTTCCTTCCAGTGTTGCCAGCTTCTCCTCGTCGACCGCGAATATGCGCGCGCCCGGGTGACGAGGCGTAGTAAACGGTAGGGGAGGGAGTTTCTTACGACGAATAACCGTGTACAAACGCCAGCGACATAAAAGGGAACACTCAGTACGAACTCAACACCCCAGTCATATTATTATCAATTATGTACCGAACTTGCAAATGCGGTCGAAACTCGTTATAACGAAATAATGCGTATAACGAAGGAATGACGATCCCTCTTGGAAGCTTAGTCAACACGGGCTATAACGAAGTAATCGCCGGGTCCCTTCAATTTCGTTATAGCGAGGTTCAACTGTAGGTACTTACATTGAGGGGATCATTCGTCCATAAGCAACTGCTCAGAACAAAATAACTACGCCTTTGTACATACTTGGAGAGAGATAACGAACTTCACTCAATAATTGCGCATAACCTCTTAAGGCTATCATGCGCCAAGCTCAAGGTATAGGAAAATTGTTTTCTGCAGATTCTAACTATGTGAAAAAAAAAAAACTGGCAGTGTAGAGGGCCTAAAATGTTAAATCGTTCTACGTAGCAATGAGAGAGAGGAAATGAATTCTAGAAATGACTACTAGTGAGAGGTCTAAAGAAGGTCGGATAACCCCAGCAGCCGTCCTTGGCTGAGCAAGGATCTCGAGGTTCCCAACCGATCAAATAAGGACCTCAGCCTTCTTCTCAGGAGTGGGAAAGTGGCTGAAGCGTATCATATGATAAAGCGAAGCAGCGGATCAAAATTTTCAGTTTCTCAAGAGCGCCTGCTTCTTTTAAAAAGCTAAAAACACAAGACATGTAAACAACGGCGCTTTCACCTAAGAGCACCGAAGGGTGCAAAGGAATGCGCTCATTATGAAATGGCAACGTTAGCTGCAAGCTAGCAAAGCGTTCCCTTTCATGCCGTCCACATTTGTAAGGCAGGAAACGTACGAGCTTCGGCCAAAGAAAAACGGCATGTAACAAATGGAGAAGCGGCTTCGAACAGACATCAGGCGACTGAGTGCAGAATACGCTGGCGTACTTTGATGCGTGCAATAGCCTCCCCTGCCTCAGCACAACACACGATCCACACGCGCTTACTTACGCAGCAAACATGAAACGTCTATATTGCACCTGCTGGGGGCAATATCCGAGCAACAGGCACACGCCGCGGAACAAGCTCGGCGCGCAGGAACCGACAGTACACAAACAACGCACGTTTAGAGCATATGCTATCGCGGCGCTATCTAGAAGCAGTGGATATTAGATATACGCCACTACCCGATAAATGTGTCCGGCTAGCCGGTAAACGCCGATTAACACCGGGCAGCCTTTACAGAAACGGTCTATAGACAGTCTATAGACTTCTTATAGACATTATTGCCTTCACATTATATATATATATATATATATATATATATATATATATATATATATATATATATATATATATATATAATATATCCAGTCTATAGGCAAGTCTACTAAAAGTGTATGCCCATAAATCTACAGATTGTCTATAGACTGTCTATAGGATTTGTATTACCTATAGACTTCTCTAGGGCTTGTCTACAGAGTGTCTACAGACTTTATAGACATAAGTCTATGGACAGTCTATAGACTGTGTAAAGAAATTTTTATAAGGGAGAGAGCATTCCGCATATATGGGCATTAACCAATAGCGCTATCGCGTCTTTTTTCTTGAGGCGGAAGGGTCCCCTCCAATTTTGTTCAAACAGACGAATAGTGGTATCGAATCTACCCGAAGAAGCTGCGTTCCACTCCAACGTGGCGCGTGCCAACACTGCCATTGTACAACTCGTCCTTCGCCGAAGTCGCCCCACTCCTGGAATGAAACCCCTATCCAGGCTGGAGGCTTTTGGGGAATTAATATGAACCCTATGCTGGCAACTAAACTATAGGAACAAACATGCGGAGGAAAATATGCAGAAAACGAACCGCACAACTCGCAGGTACACTCTCAAGGTCACCTTGCGAACCCTCGCGATTGCTTCTTTCTTAGTTCTTCCTGTGCAGTTAGGCTCTGCTAACAAAGTCTTCTTTCAGCCGTGAACCCAAGCCGCCGTTACAGCGCCAGCCAATCAAAGGCAGAATCCACTGGCCAAGCCTGACCGCGCGCGCCTCAGCCCCCGTCAGGCCAAAGAGGGGTTCCCGACCTGTTTTTCCGGCGTTCGGTGGCCGCCGCTACAGGCGCCCCGCTGCGATCCGCAACGCTGTAATTCTGTAATCCATGCGTCACGTTTAACCCTCCCCGACATACGGTTGGCCGCGTAATCGGGCGGCACAATCTTCACTGAAATAAGCCGTGCGCAACTCGTATATCCAACGCCATCGGGCAAACCCACTCTTCCCTCTCCCCCTTCTTTCCTTCTTTCTCTCTGCTGGCCTCGAGTCATGAAAGGCGCGAGATGGCGTTCCTCGCAGAAAGGCACGCCGGCGAGACAAGAGGTCGGGCCAAAAGTTTTCAGCTTTGACAGAAGTATAGTCGTCCACAGTCCTGCCTAGAGCGCTCGAACTCCGTGCCGTCTGCGCTCCGCAGCGCGCACAGCGACGTCTAGCGGCAGCACCTGGTTCGAGATTGCGCATCTCTGAGTACGATCTCGAACCAGGCGCTGCCGCTAGACGTCGCCCTGCGCGCTGCGGAGAGCAGACGGCACGGAGCGCTCTAGACAGGACTGTGTCCAACGTTACGCGCGGTCGATAGTTCACGCAATAATACGATGGCTGAAACAAGACGCTGAAATAAGCCAGTCCGCTGACTCGTCTGCTCGGCCGAGTTAGGACTGAGTATACAGAGAAGCTGCAGAATGTCACTCGCGACCGGTCTGAACGACGCAATTATACCTGCAACCAGCTGCGCACAGACATATCCGAGGGCGAAAAATGTGAAGAAAAAAGTTGAGGGTAAAGAAACATGTCAGGAGAGCGTGGCCTGAGGGCAATGCGCTTTCGAAAAGCATGCAGGCAAGGCAACCTTTCCAGTTCACGTACCTAATCAAAAAAGCCAAATTTTGTCGAGCCACAACGCCAAAGGTAGTCCAATTTTCTAAATTCTAAAAACTTATATCGCTATTACCAACGACCGGCTACAAATCTAACTGCAACTAGGCGTCTAACAAATAGTTAAAAAGTTAATTATTAAAAATTAATTAACCAGCTTACTATTTAAAACGACTCACCAGTGTCTGCCAACACTAGTAGTACCATGCTGGAAAAGCCACATTTTTAGTTCAAAAAACCTATTTTTGAATTACTTAAAGTCTTCCCTCAAACCCCCGGTCAAGAGGAGCGATATGTTGTCTTTATTAACCCATTGCAACAGCTTAACAACGTGCCTAACTACTACCTCACACAGCTGGCTTTGACAAAACGCTAACGAGTTTTAAGCTCACACCCTGCATATCGAGTAGAACGTAATGAAGTGATATATACTGAGCGTTCCGGATAACAAGGCCACTTGTGAGTGGAAGAACGACCAATAAAAGCGCAGTCACCAATGTCTCTCATCTCGCAGACTGCGGACGCCGGCAGCCGATCACGCAAGAGGCCCAGATGTCGACGCATGCGCAGGAAAAAGTGAATACAGGACGAGAAGCGCGAGAACTCGTCTGAATTAGTAATAATAATTGGTTTTTGGGAAAGGAAATGGCGCAGCATCTGTATCATATATCGTTGGACACCTGAACCGCGCCGTAAGGGAAGGGATAAAGGAGGGAGTGAGAAGAAAGGAAGAGTGGTGCCGTAGTGGAGGGCTCCGGAATAAATTCGACCACCTGGGGATCTTATTATTATTATCTTTAGCGTGCACTGACATCGCGCAGCACACGGGCGCCTTACCTCCATAAAAACGCAGCCGCCGCGGTCGGGTTCGAGCCCGGGAACTCCGGATCAGTAGCCGAGCGCTCCAACCACTGAGCCACCGCGGCGGGTGACTACGTTCGCATTCTCCAGCATGCTGTAGATTCATCTTCCAGCAGAGATAGTAAACATTTTTGAAACTAAATATACAAGCTCATTTGCTCATATCACACAGGCTATCGGAAGCAATGGGGAAACCATGATCACAATAGAAAGCTTAAACGGACTTAAACTCACCAATATGAAGAGAGCATGCGCAGCATTTGCCTAAAGGTCGGCGGATTACTTTTCAAAATGATTTCACGGCGTTACGTTCTACCGCGGCGCGTAGCGCTGGTTAAAGGACTCCACGTGGTCGAAATTATTACGAAGCCCTCTACTACGGCCACCACCTAAATCTTCTTTCACTCCCACCTTCCTCCTGTTCCATCACGGCACGGTTGAGGTGTTCACCGAGAAGCGAGACAGTTACTGCGCCCATTCCTTTCCTCAAAACCAATTATTATAATTATCTGACTGGACAAAGCACGCATGCCAGACTCGCGTGCCACAACTGTAAAGACAACCACCACTGGAGAACAATCAGACCACGCCTTACACACACGCACACAAAAGGTAACGACTGTGAAGACAGTTGAGAAAGTTGCGCATGTCACGGCTCCCTGCCTCCGTGTTTTTCTTCTGCTTCTTGCGCGTAACCACTGTTCCTACAACCACCTTAAACCAACAAGCCCGTCAACAAGTCTCGCTAGCAATTAACAAAACACTACACGCTTTCCGCAACGTGACGTAAAGAGCAGCCGGTCATTTGCGGAACGACTAGCAGTTCTACGACCACGACGTAATGACGTCACACCCGCAGGCGTCAATTAGCCTCCGAGTACCGAGCACGCTGGGCAAGTTTCTCGCAGTAGATGGCGCAGCTAGCGGTTTATGCCTTATTTATACCCGCTGCACACGGACGGTGAGGCCTCTCGCATAATGGGAGTTGCGTTGCTTGGAAAAGCCAGCAAGCGTACAGCAAATACAGTAAATTGCAACGACGACACAAACCAAAACGCGAAAAGGAATGAAGGGGAAGTGAACGCTTTGTAAAGAAAAAGCAGGAATGTTTTCCCACCGACACGCTTCCTGTGAAAGGGCAGGTTCGGGGTGAGACAGGCACAGGAAGATGATGGACGTGGAGTTAAGAAAAAAAAATTAAAAGAAAACAGAGGTCATGAAACACGGGAGTGACATTTGTGATGGTGGAAAAGTTCAGTTTCCCAAAAAGGTCAATGTCATCAAGGTAGAAAAAAAAGAAAAGAAAAATGTTCAGTGCATGACCTTTCTCAAAAAAGGGGGGGGGGGTGGCAGGAACCGAGCGAGAGAGAGAGACAGAAGAAAGATAAGACGAACCGGCTATGCAGAAAATAAATTATGAATCATACACCCGCCGCGGTGGCTCAGTGGTTAGGGCGCTCGACTACTGATCCGGAGTTCCCGGGAGGAAAAACGCTAAGGCGCCCGTGTGCTGTGCGATGTCAGTGCACGTTAAAGATCCCCAGGTGGTCGAAATTATTCCGGAGCCCTCCACTACGGCACCTCTTCTTCCTTTCATCTTTCACTCCCTCTCTTATCCCTTCCCTTACGGCGCGGTGCAGGTGTCCAACGATATATGAGACAGATAATGCGCCATTTCCTTTCCCCCAAAAAACCAATTATTATTAATCATACACCATTTTGTTCTAGCTAAGAAGGTGCAGTCATTCAACCCTTGCTGCACTACATACTAGCGACATGCCATCTTTTTCTTGTCCGGTTTTTCCTTTTCTGTTGCGGATCCTTTGAGTAAACTACACAGCCCGCCACGGTGGCTAAGTGGTTAGGGCGCTCGGCTACTGATCCGGAGTTCCCGGGTCCGAACCCGACCGCGGCGGCTGCGTTTCGATGGAGGCCAAACGCCAAGGCGCCCGTGTGCTGTGTGATGTCAGTGCACGTTAAATATCTCCAGGTGGTCGAAATTATTCCGGAGCCCTCCACTACAGCACCTCTTCTTTTATGTCTTCCCTTACGGCGCGGTTCAGGTGTTCGCCGATATGTGAGACAGATACTGCGCCATTTCCGTTCCCCAACAACTAATTTTCATTTTCAAACTACACAAATTTCAGTAAACTACACAAGGGAGCCCTCCACTACGGCACCTCTTTCTTCCTTCTTTTATGCCTTCGCTTACGGCGCGGTTCAGGTGTCGGCCGGTATGTGAGAAAGATACTGCGCCATTTCCTTTCCCCAAAAACCAATTTTTAATTACACAAGCGTGCAGGGCTGCTCTGTGCTCTTTTGTCCAGGTTCCAGATTTGTTTTTTTTTTCTGTTTCCCGTGACGCAGAGCCCACAGTACGATGAGGGTATTTGCAAGAGGGGTTTGTTGATTGCGCGATGCGTTCTGTGAGGCTAGCTGGTCGACCGCACTAAGGAAAAACAAACAAAAAGACAAAAACACAGGAGAAGAGACAGCTTCTTCCACGAAACGTTTTAGAGAGAATATCAAACAATACTTGGTAAAAAAAACATTCGGCACACTTAGTCATAGTCACTGCATGTTTTAACTGTTGGTGCATGCTTCATATAAACCAGGTTGACCCCTGTGTTATATATTGCTATAACGTAGATATATTACTGCGGGTGAACTATCCACAGAGAGGTATTTCGCGAGTCACTTCATCGTCCTCTATAGAAGGATTTGTTTCTGAGCCAGTTGACGGTTCATGATGCAACGGAACTATACAGCCGACAAATAAACGACACACAGTAAGGAATACACGCACACAAGACACGCAGCGGCTTGGTACGCGTATGTAACAATGCGTTCGTATATTTAAGCACATGTACATTGTAATAGCTGTTTTGCAGCAAAGCTTTCTTTTTTTTTCTTGCCAATTGTGTACGTGGGAGCTGCGCCCTTATCTGGCTCGAATAACTCCATCTATTGAAGAACTAATTGAATGATTTATTAGGCCACCCCTTGTGCAATGCTCCCAGAGGGCCTTTGAATTATAAATAAATAAATCCCCTTACCCCATAAAAAATGGTCTATAGACAGTCAATACACTTCTTATAGACTATTGCCTTCCTATCGATATTTCTTTTTGTCTTGTCATAGTCTGTAGACTGTCTATTGGAAAAACTCTACTAAAAGTTTATGGCCATAAATCTATAGATTGTCTATAGACTGTCTATAGGATTTGTATTGAATATATACTTTTCTTGAGTTCGTCTATAAAGAGTCTATAGACTTTATAGACAGACGCCTGAACAGTCTATAGACTGTGAAGATATTTTTGTAAGGGTGGATACGCAGGCGTTGTGCAAGTGCGCGCCATATTTCACCGACACGACTTTTCGCCCTGCCTCGGGAGCCGCCGTTTGCTTTCAAGCAGTCGGAACGACCTTGCCGACTGTGGACACTGGGCGGGAAAGCGAAAAAAAAAAGAAAAGCAGCAGCCGCACGCACGCGAGCGAGCGACGACGTATACGTCTCGGCGGCTGAAGGCAGCGCGACCACTATTGAGGCCACCACACTGCGAGCCGCCGACACGACCGTCAGGACAGATTCGTCTTTCTATCCCCTCGCAAAGCCGACGTCAAACGCTGTGGTACAACACGCTCGACGACATAACGGGGGAGGAATCGGTACAAGGGGGAGGGGGAATGAAACAAACGGTGCTCCCTGGGCGTCGCCACAGAGTTGCGAAACTAGTCCCGAGCGAAATTGGATTAAACTTCCCGCTCGGGAGGTATAGGCGACAGCAGTACCTACCTCCCGAGCGGGAAGTTTGCAGCGAGAAAGCCACATTGGACATCATTTTTTTTTTCAGACAAGAAGGTCTCAGAAATGCGAAGGGAACCGAACCCTGCCCTTCACCGCCCACCGTCAATCTGTCCCTGCCCCCCCCCCCCCCCTTTCAACCCTTCCCTTATGGCAGGGTCCTAAATACAAAACGAGACTAACCCCGAGTATGTAAGGAAAGAAAAAACGTGGTTTCGTCCCCGGTATACCCGGGATCAAATGGCCACTGAGGTAAACTATATGCAATTGTTCTGATTAATAATTGATTCCTTGGTTCTTTTCTGGCAATGTTGACGTTTTACCGCCAGCGACTCATTTATCGGCGAGAAAATCTTTAAAATTCTTAGTCTTCCCGCCAGTCGATTCAAACTCGTGACGCCAATACCGAAAAGAACGAGTGAATGGCGCTGTAACGTAGCCTCCGGGATCCGTTCCCGAAAATCGGTGTCGACGCACGCATTTCAATTGCGAAATCGGCCACGGATGGCGACACCTATATTTCTTTTCTTTTTTTTCTAGCTCATAATAGCTCCGTTATCGGCGAGAGCGGTAGTTCCATGATTAGAACGCGGCACACTATCGATAAAAGGCGAACTTTAATTTGTCCTGGGTGTCCATAAAGAAAAAAAAACGCTCCGCACGCTCAGATACGCCTTTGATAAGCACTAGGCTATCGGTCGCAGAGTCGAAACTAAAAGTAAAGAGTCAGCGGTTTTCCAACAATGGGCAGCTCCTGTGCGCAAGCAGAAAATTAAGCCCCGAAGTGCCATCCGTTTACAGATACACAGGTATACAGCCTCCCTTTTCTTAATTTTTTTTTCTACGCAGTACACCGTTCTATTTGTTCCCGTTGGCTATCGGCGAATGGAAACAGGAATTCACGGGGATTGTGCCTGACACAAATGGTTCGTTCAGACCAACAATGCATGACACA
>JARKHS020014733.1:0-29136 GCA_030143305.2 Amblyomma americanum
TGGAGCTGTTCTTTTCGAGCTCTCGGCTAATTTAATCCATTCACAGAACACATCTGAAGTACATGCAAATGGGCGAGAGAGCCCGATCCAGTGGGCCCGTTGGATCCAGCGGAAGCCGTTGAAGCGTCGTGCGTCGGCTTTAGTTTCAAGCTACTAACTTTAAACGCGAGCACCCTTGAGCAGCCATCCGTTTTTTTGTGGCAAAAAAATAAGTAAATAACTTGGTCCTTGCAACCCTGGGAGACCTCGACAACGCCTGCTGCATTGTGCAACCGCGCCGTTTAAGGAACCGCAATCAGTTGGCCCCAAAGGCCCAACCAGCCTCCGATGGGCGCAACGCGCCGACCTTGTCCTGGTCCCTCGCGACTCCCCGCACTGGAGTTAAGATATTTAATTTGCAACGGCTGCTCACGGCGGAAGGAGTGAACGACCCGTCGGCGCCTAACTGAACCGTGCTCCCTCAAAAGCATCGCACGCTCTGTGGAGCTCAGGTCGCTGAAATGCAGGCCGGAGTTTTTGCGAGAACTTCGTCGTCGGGCTCGGGAACGGGATCCATCGTAACGCTGGCAAGACACCCGTGCAAACGTAAACGAAGCGACGGTAGCGACCCCCATAGATGCCTTCAACGTGCGGCAGCGGTAGCTTTCATTTCGGCAGTTGCTAGAGCGCACGGCTAGTCGCCAGAAATCACGGAGTCTGCGTTTACGTCACTTTTCACGTCACTCTGTCCTATAACGTCATAATAGTTCGCCGTGACGTCATAAGAGTTCTCGAGTTTGAATCAGAGCGGCGGCAAAAACTTTTTCAAATTCGAATCCAAATTTCTTTGAAATACATGCATCTTTCGTTCCCGGACAAGCGGCAACAAAGCCATGAAATGCCGAACTATCAAATTTTGCTAAAAAAATTGATAGAGTTCTCCTCACTGTCCCTTTAAAACACACATAAATTTTACCAAATGGCCGACACTTCTATACTTTTGTAGTTCTAGCTGTAACAAAGCTATCAGCAAAACGTATTGCCAGCAACGCTGAAATTAATGTCTTCCGTGAGATCAGACAAATGATGATCATTGAAAAATAAAGTTTCAGGAAACGCGTTCAATGCGAAGTATTCAAGCTTCCGATGTGCGATCGTAGAGTGAGCCCAGCCGGGGACCCATTCCGTAATGTTGCGCAAAGCAGACTCAAGACGCTGGGCATCATGGAAGCACGTTCATGCGTGGCTCGTTGGTCTAGGGGTATGATTCTCGCTTAGGGTGCGAGAGGTCCCGGGTTCAAATCCCGGACGAGCCCGTTTCTTTTTTCCGGCTGGTCTGTTTGCGAGTGCACACTTTACTTTCATTTGCAGCAATCGTTTGCAGGATGCCTCCTCATCTGAGAAAAGGCTCAGGAGAGCAAATGGGCGAACAGTGGAAGAATCCAAATATTTTGGCGAATTTGTAGAAAGTAAATTTTAGAGATTTCAAATAGGTGATGAAATAAAGAAAACACGTGCATTGATTCTCTTGATTGCCTTTTATACAGGCCTGGAAAATGATTGAGAATATGAAGTATTGCCATTTGTAAGCTTCTATATGACATTATTTGTTTTAATAGCTATTATTGATAGTGGAAGCCCTTCGGTTGAGTGTTTATTTAAAGAAGCTTCCCTGGAATGCTAGTTAATGATGAGTTCATGCGACTCTTGCCGCAAAGCGTAGTTGTGCACTGAGTAAAGTTAGCCGCAGATGCTCTAGTGGTGCGTAGAAATTAACTAATTTTTGTTCATCATGAACGTGGCGGGCCAATAAGGTTTCTTTCAGAGCGTTCTACACCTGTAGAAGGTGTTCTTGTAAATTCGTTTCTTCCCACGCAATGCACTGTCGATGACCTCCCGCAGGGTGTTATGCTTCACAAGTTTCTTTCCCTAGCTGGCAAGTTACGGCCTGAAAACTCCCGCATGTGTCGCACAAAAATCACAGCAGCGCGCACATATTGCAGAATTGTTAAAATGGCGACGTGATGAAAAAGATGAAACAGAATGAAGCAAGGCACGAAATGGCCTCACTGACGGCGGATCCCTGAACCATGCCGGAAGGGTGAGGGCGAAGAAGGTAGTGAGAGAGGAGTGACAGACAGGTGTCGTAGTGGAAAGCTGTGAAAAACATCCCACCCCGTTGGTTCGTTAAACCACCACTGTGTTGTGTTAAACCACCACTGTGTTTGTGAAACCACCACGTTTGTTGTTGGGAGGAGCAGTCTGCTCGCTGCCCGCCGTTTCTCCCCTTCATTCCCTTCGGTGACACCCAGCCAACCGGGGACGTCGCTCCACCCTTGCTTCAGAAGCGTTAGGAGATTACCCAACGCCGTTTCCTTTTGTCGCGGACTGCCGGCTCATTTCAGGTGACAGGGGACGTGGAGAGCTTGCCTAGGCATCACAAGTACACCGGAACACATACGGAGGCTGAGGCTAAGTGATCTGCGGGCCATTGAGCCCTGGACGCAGCACCGCAGGCTCGAATGCCAAGAGCCTTAGAAGAGAGGAAAACGGCCCGAAGCGGGAGAGGGAGAGTGAAGAACGCCGTTTGTACGGACAAGAAACGAGAGTTTGGCGAAGTGGCGGAGGAGAAGAAAATACTCAGCTGACGGTCCAAAGGACGGTCGAGTATTCCTCCTCGAACATGTTCCTGCCAGGGCGAAGCTGCCCGCGCGAACACTTATATGATCCAGCCGAGCATATCAACATGTCTGGTAGCAAAGGACCCCCCGTAAGCCTCATCGACATGGGCGATCCCCGGACCCCAACGAAACAGAACGTGCGACGCGTCCGGTGAGCCCGTTGCCGCACTCCCCCACCGTAGAAATAAAAACTTTCACTCCTCCTTTTGAAGCATGTGCAAATTAGTGAGCTTCATACATTCACACAGGTAACAAAAATCTAACGCTAATTCAGACCAAATCTCCTGGGATGCATCTTTGGCATCATCATCATCATCCTGATTACGCCCACTGCAAGGCAAAGGCCTCTCCCATGTCTCTCCAATTAACCCTGTATTTTTCCAGCTGCACCCACCCTATGCCTGCAAACTTCTTAATCTCATCCGCCCACCTAACGTTCTGCCGCCCCGTGTTACGCTAACATTCCCTTGGAATTTACTCGTTACCTTTAAGGACCCGCGGTTATCATGCCTTCGCATTACATGCCCTGCCCAAGCCCATTTCTTTCTCTTGATTTCTACTAGGATGTCGTTTAACCCGTGTTTGTTCCCTCACCCACTCTGCCCGCTTCCGATCTTTTAACGTTACACCTATCATTTTTCTTTCCATGGCTCCCTGCGTTGTCCTTAACTTAAGCTGAACTCTTTTCGTTAGCCTCCACGTTTCTGCCCCGTAGGTGAGTACCGGTAAGATTATGCTGTTGTACTTTCCTCTTGAGGGAAATTGGTAAACTGCCACTCATGATCTGCGAGAGTTTGCCATATGCGCTCCACCCCATTCTTATCCTTCTAGTTATCTCCCTCTCATGATCCGGATCAGCTGTCACTACCTGCCCTAAGTAGACGTATTCCGTCACAATTTCTAGGCTCTCGCTGCCAATTGTGAACTGTTGTTCCCTTGCTAGGCTGTTGAACATCACCTTGGTTTTCTGCATGTTATTTTTTTTAGACTGCCTCCGCTACCCAAGGACTACTTAAAAATAGTCCTGAGGCCAAAGGGACTAGCTGTGAAGAACCTGCAGACGCACCAAGTGGCGCGGGCGGTGGTTGCAGCCACCGGACATGAATGCAAGGCAGAAGACCTTATTATCCGACTGTGCACAGGTTCCAACATCAATGTTATAAGCACCGACAACGAAAGCGCTGCTCAACAAATTAGACGCATTACGCCGCTGAAGTTTGGAGAGCACAGCTACGGCATCAACGCACACGTGGCGGCGCCGGAGGGAACGCTGCGCGGGGTAATCCACGGGGTGGACCCGGGAACCCCTGCCAAAGAACTCGAGGCAAACCTACGAACCCGAACGCAGGGTGTGAAGATTTTGGCGGCAAGAATGCTAGGCCGGTCGAGCACTGCCGTAATCACCTTCGATGGCCCCATCCTCCCCAAGCAAGTTCTGTACTATGGGGGAGAAATGTGGTGCTATCCCTACAGACCAACGAGACAGATCTGCTACATCTGCTGTCAGCAGGGACACCGGTCCGACGTCTGCCCGACTCCCGAGATCAAGACCTGCAGGCAGTGTGGCCAAAAGGATCCAGAGGAACACCATCAATGCGCACCCAAGTGCCTGCTGTGTGGGGAGCCCCACACAGCCGGCACAAAGGACTGCAAGCAACGTTTAAAGACAACGAGCGAACTACGATGGGGATTCCAGGGTCAGCAACGACGCGGCCGCAGCAGAAGCAGAGGCGGAGCGCGGCGCCCACGCTGGTGCCGGAACGAAGACCAGGAGAAGCGAGGCGACTACCGGAGCGAGTCGAGGAGCCGCAGCCGGGGCAGCAGTGGCAGCCGAGGCCAGGGCCGGAGCCGGGAGCGGGACGAGTCCTACCCACCCCTGGGCGGTCAGCAGGCCTGGGCGAAGCCGAAGCAACTACAGCAGAAGAGCGGCGGAGTTAAGGTGAGCTGCGGAGCCGGCCCTCCCAAGACGCGTTTTGCTCCGCACAACAGTAACAACACAAACACACAAACAGAAAACGAAAAAAGGCTTACTGTCGAAATTAATAATCTTAAGAGGGAACAGGAGCAGACCCGTGAAGAAAACAGGCAGCTCAAAAAACAAATGAGTGAACTAATAGCAGAAATACAAGAGACGCGAAAGGCAGGTTTTCCGCCTGTCAGGGCACCCTCACCCCCGCAGCAGAGCGCAGGAAGCTTACAGACTAACGAAGGAGGAACCTCCCCGATAGACGATTTGAAAACAATGATACAGCAAATGCAACAGCGAAATGCAGCATCTAAATCAAAAGATAGCCATGCAGGATCAGAGCTTTCGAAATTATGTAAAGAATCAAAATACACAGAGAACTGTAAATGAAGCCAGAGACCGGCTCTACAATGAGCGCAGGTTTGGATCAGAATCCCAGGGAGCGAAAGCAAATTCTAATACATCAACGTGGCAGGACAAAACAAACTAGAGATATGGCAGTGGAACTGCAGGAGCTACAAGCGCAAACAAGGGCTCCTACAGCAGTTCATTAGCAATAGAGGAACCCCACCAGATCTAATACTTTTACAAGAGACAAACTGCATTCCAGCCCTGAGAGGATATACTTGCCAGGAGAACGGACGAACAGCTACTCTAATTAGCAGCAAAATCACCACCATTGCACACAAAGAATTCGAGGATACACACCTCGAACACATAGTAACCGAGATTATCCCCAAGAGGAAGCGGAAAGCTAAATGTACCTTCATAGTCAATCTATACAGCCCACCTAAAAATAGGGGAGACTTCATTAAACTCTTTACAGAAGCAAAAAAGCTACCGGGACAAAACACCCTGATAATAGCCGAGGATTTTAACGCAAAAAGCCCGCAATGGGGCAGCAGAATTGAAGACAAAAAGGGACGCAGCATCTGTACAGCAGCAGAAAACATAGGCTGCGAACTAGTCACAGGTGAGGGCCAACCTACTAGACAGGGGAATAGCGTCAGTGTGGACACATGTCCCGACCTAACTTTTGTCAGAGGCGCCAAGCAAGTGGAATGGGAAAACTTGCAAGAAAATCTGGGAAGCGATCACTACATCATTAGGATCAGCACGGAAGCAGAAAGCATCAAGAGGATAATTGGTAAGGCAACCCTAACAGACTGGGACGCCTTCAGAATCCACTGCAAACAGCTAAAAGGGGATATAGCTTCAGTAGAAGAATGGAGCCAACAACTCAAGCAAATCATGGACCTCTACACCAAAGAGGTAGATCGAGCATAACAAGCGCCGGAAGTGGACAAGCGACTCCTCAGACTATGGGAGGCACGACGGGGCCTAACCAAGCGCTGGAAGCGCCAAAAACTAAATCGGAAACTAAAGAAGAAAATTGCTGAAATAACACTGCAAGCTGAGGAATATGCAACGCAGCTAGCGAGACAGGGGTGGCAACAGTTTGGTACCTCACTGAATGGCACCCTCAGCACAGCTAGAACGTGGCAGATCCTCAGAACACTAATGGACCCAAGCAAAAGCAAAACAGAAAGCAGCAAATCTATTCAGAGACTAATTCACCAATATGAAGGGACCGAAGACCGGCTACTCCAAGCAGTACGAGAAAAATGCTATGGGAAAGACTAGGTGGTCTCGGTGCCAATTTCGGCACATATGAACTCTACTCTTGGGGCAGTTGTGACTACATATGTTATAGTTTACCAATACATTGCACTGTGTAAACCAAAACTTCTGGAGGAACAGAAAAGAGCGATGAGCGAAAGTTGGATCTCATTCCGACAGAGCAGTCAGCTCGCTCACATGTATCAACACCTCCAGAACTGCTATCTCAGTGTCTCAATTGATTACACAAAAAGTACAGCGGTAGGGTAGCGTTGCTTAAGACCACATTAATGTGAAACATGCGCTGTCGGAGATGTGTAAGCAATGAAGTGCAGCTGCCTTGGAATATAGCCCATGTAATACGTTTACACATCGCGCACCCAAGCTGAAAGCAAACCTTTTTGGAGATCTGTTATGTTTTATATAAAACCGCTCGGCGGTCTACGCGAAGTCCATTTTCAGGAGCCGAATTGAACTGGCGGTCCCAGCTCTGACCCTAGCGCTGAGCGCTGTTCACTCTCTGACACGGTTCTGACCACTCAGTCATGAGTTATAGAAAACAATTGTATGGTATGGTTGCACTACGTGCCAGTGAAAAAGTGCACCAGAGTGTTAATGCGACTGCCCAGACTGCGTTCCCGAAAGTTGCAACGGCGTCGTCGTGCTGTGCTCTAACCGAATACGGTTGCAACGTGCTGTCGCTTTATAGTGTTGTCAGCGTAAAGGTGCTGCCGCATAGCATGGGCCATTGCGACTAGGCCGAAGCATTGTGACGAAGCATACCCAACAATTCTGAACAAAAGTGTTTTTGTGGAGGAAACGTTTTATGGACGCAGTTTTTCATAAAACGCAAGATTTCACTATAACATTCAACATATCCGCAGATCACCCGGTGCCAGACTTGTATTTTTTTCTATTAACGTTTTTGCTATCGTCAAAAGCGCTCCCCATTGGTTTTCTACGCAATCTTAAGAGTTCGATGCGATCGATAGAAACACTTAAAAAAAGATCTTGCTACATACCACAAGAACAGACCATTACCTTCAGTTTTTTCATAAAATTATCTTACAAGTTCCCAATTTTCAAAGTTTTTGCAGACAATGTTGGTTATGGAATAGTCTATGCGATTCGAAGCTCGAACCCCTTACTCGACTGTTTTATCCTGACCGCGTTGGCACAGCGCAGCCAATTGAAATGAAACTGCTTTGAGACTTCGTGCGCCTGTTCAGTGCGAAGGTAAGCACGCCGACCATTACAACATGTGCCCACTAAACAGAGCTAGGCAAGGAAAAAGAAGGAAGTTTACTACCTAATGAAATTCGACGTGCTTCACGAATTTGGGGCAGCAGATCAGGATTCAGCAATGACATGCTTTGTATGCATAGGAAATGCTTTGCATGCTTTGTGTGCATAGCACGGTAGTTTCGGTCAGTACCTAATGTTAAAAAATTAAGTATGGCTGGTGTCGACTCGTGCTCTATTTGGCTAAAAGCAATACACTCTGGTACCGGCGGCGCCTATCGAGCCGGATGGCTTTCTTTCGCTCAGCATACTCTCGCTTTATTACATGAAAATGCCAACTTGCTAAAATAATGCTCATGTATGGAGATATCAGCGCCGGTAAAAAGATGACATGCAAGGAACAAATGTGGGCACTTTGAAGCAGCTCGATCAAAGTTGCGCTATGCTCGCCTCGTCAACAATGTTGGCATGGAAAAGAGAGCGCGTATTTTGTCTTATATCCTTCCCTGATGCCCGAAAACCACTGAGAGGCACTACTATGGACTTATCGCCCTTTCTCTTACCTGTTTTTAGTCGTCACTGTATTTGAAAGGAGTTAACTTTACGTCTACTATATAGCTGAAATTTAAATTTATTCCGCTTTTTAGCGCATGGAGACAAAGACAAAAAAAAGACGAGGGACACTGATGCTACTCGCAGGTGTTCAATGACAAGGTGACCATACAGCATATAGGTAGATACCCACCGTAGCGCGGTCCTACCGGTTTACTTAGATGGTGGTCGATTATCATACTTTTTCTTTTAACGCGCCTACGTAATTACAGTGTACATGACGAACCATAACAGAAGTAAAGAAAAAGGAAGCGAGACTAATGCACCTAGACCAAAGAGCATGGCCGAGCGTTCGTTATATTGTTTCCATTGCTTTGGCGTTTATGAAACCTTGACTGGTGCAACAGCCCTTTTAACCTTCTTCCACAAGGCTTTAAACGTTGCTGTTCGGTGTCTTAGCTTATGTACTCTACTTTCTTTTATTTTTCTGTGACAAGTAAAAGGGCTCACAAAGGTTCATTCTTTTTTCACAGACAACCTCAGTTTTTCGGTTCCTTGAAGAGCACGTAATAGGCACAGTCAACGGGGTGGAACTTCTGGAACCACTCGGTGCCGTTTTGAGGACAGCAGTGTAAATATGCCGCGCAACCTTACATGCCCCGGGAAGCTTCGCCGACCTATTGTTCTCTTTAAATCGGAAGTGACGCAGCGTTCTCTTTATCTACTCCAGGTGGCTACCAATGAGGAATCCACGTTTGGTTAATTGGTTGTTTTAAATCGTCATCTAAAAATTATTGCCGGGCTCGTCCACGATTTGAACAAGGGACGTCCCGCACTCGAAGTGAGAATCATTCCCTTAGATCTAACGAGTCTTTTTTTTCTTTATTGTAGGCTTGTCGAACGATATACAGCACATCTTAAATAACATATCCGCCACCTTTGGTGGAGCATTGAATTAAAGAGTTTCAGATTTACAATGTCATCCAATATAAAAATACACCCTGGGGATACACTTTGACTACTGAGGACGTCTTTGATATATATGGCACTCTCAATAAAGTACCGTCGCCCTGGGCGAGCATCCATATCAGCATTGCGAACTGCCATACGCACTTTCCATAGGCTGTGCAGTGCTAGTAGCATGACCATGTCTAGTGGTGCACTCTCCTCATTTGAAAGGGGAAAAACCGGATACCGCGAGGTGGCAACGGGAACTCTTCCTTCAATGTTCGCTGGAGGATTTCCCATTAAAAAACCGCATCCCAGCATTCAGGAAAAGTGTGTACAATGGTCTCGGGTTTTCTGCATGTAAGGCAGTTGACGGACCACGGAACAAAATTGTCTTTTTCTTCAAGCCAGGGCTTAACTGGCAACATATTGCTGTGCAGCTGGAAAAAAGAGTTGTAGCTAAAGACCGCATTGGCAGTTTCTTAACTCTTTTTAGAACATTCTCTCCTCTACCTGCACCGTATATGGAACGATACAATGCCACTGGTAGCACCGCGCCACGTACATCATTATACAGTTTTCTTCTAGTCAGCGTAGACAAATACTGCAAGAAAAATCGTGCTCTCAGAAGCTGGCAAGCTGAAACAACCTCGCGCAAGAAACCGTGAAGACATGTACATGCTACATCGTTCGTCGTCACAACAAACCTAATTAACGAGTCGACTTGAGAACTGCGTTGCGACCGCCTCTCCTCTTTGAGGTAACATTGCAGCCGTCACCAGGTCGCCGTGTGCACCTTGCTGAGAACAGGCCGAATGCAATTCATTCACTCTACCCTCAGAGGCACTTCTGGCTCAGGCAAAAACGGAAATATGGAATAAAGAAGATTCTGGTAACAAGGCTGCAAACGTAAGTCGGTACACGTGACGACGTCGAAGTCAACACGATGAACAAGCGTACGCGATGACTTTCGCTTTTAAATTCAGATTTATTAAACAAGCGGCAGTGAATACTGCATGGACGATGCGTTAACTTTGGGACCTGGCTGATGGTATATACGCAGCCAACAAATGTACTTATTCAGCAGCAGAAAAAACTACCATGCCGCCGGTGGTATCCGAACCCAGAGCACCGGACGCGAAATTCGGAGGTCGTGGGTTCGGATCCCACCGGCGGCATGATTGTTTTTTTTCTCCTGCTTTATAATTCTGGAAGATATATATAGCGACTGCAAAGCAACTATAGTCCTCCATAAAGTCAGCAATAAAATTCCAATAAGAAAGGGCGTCAGGCAAGGAGACACGATCTCGCCAATGCTGTTCACCGCATGTTTGCAGGAGGTATTTCGAGGCCTGAATTGGGAACAGTTGGGAATAAGAATAAATGGAGAATACCTAAATAATCTGCGATTTGCTGATGACATTGCATTGCTGAGTCACTCAGGAGGTGAACTGCAAGTCATGATCAACGAGTTAGACAGGCAGGGCAGATCGATGGGTCTAAAAATTAACATGCCGAAAACCAAGGTAATGTTCAACAGCCTAGCAAGGGAACAACAGTTCACAATTGGCAGCGAGAGCCTAGAAATTGTGCCGGAATACGTCTACTTAGAGCAGGTAGTGACAGCTGATCCTGATTATGAGATGGAAATAACTAGAAGGATAAGAATGGGGTGGAGCGCATATGGCAAATTCTCGCAGATCATGAGTAGCAGTTTACCAATTTCCCTCAAGAGGAAAGTGTACAACAGCATGATCTTACCGGTACTCACCTACGGGGCAGAAACGTGGAGGCTAACGAAAAGAGTTCAGCTTAAGTTAAGGACAACGCAGCGAGCCATGGAAAGAAAAATGATAGGTGTAACGTTAAGAGATCGGAAGCGGGCAGAGTGGGTGAGGGAACAAACACGGGTTAATGACATCCCAGTCGAAATCAAGAGAAAGAAATGGGCTTGGGCAGGGCATGTAATGCGAAGGCAGGATAACCGCTGGTCTTTAAGGGTAACGGAGTGGGTTGCAAGAGAAAGTAAGCGTAGCAGGGGGCGGCAGAAGGTTAGGTGGGCGGATGAGATTAAGAAGTTTGCAGCCAAAGGGTGGATGCAGCTGGCAAAGGATAGTGTTAATTGGAGAGACATGGGAGAGGCCTTTGCCCTGCAGTGGGTGTAGTAAGGCTGATGATGATGATTTATAATTATTTCCCTAAAGCAACAGATTAATTGAATCATTATTCTCCCATAGTTCAGCACCAGAAATTTAAAAAATTTGATAGAAATAAACATTCCCTATGCACCTTGGTTTCGTTGGCAGTTGGCTTCAACTATACAGGGTGTCCCAGCTAGATTTAGCCAAGGTTTAAAATATCTCGTGGCACTCTAAGACGACGCGACCAAATGCATGTTGCTGGCTATTGTATGGAACAACTCACGCTACTTTTTGTATCGTGCTTAATTGCATAATTAGTCGAGGTTAATTAATCAACATCACAAGAAATGAAGACAGGCAAACAAGTCCAATGAGAAATTTGTAGAACGGTCCGCGAATCGTCCAACTGAGCAGCTTCAAACTTTCCATCTATTCCGTATTGGCTTTTTCCTCGCTCTCTGCAGATTCAGCGAAATACTAAAAATGCCACGTGACATGTCCACTTACGCGCCGCGATTGTAGCGCTCTCAAACATTCCGCATTAGAATGAACATATCGTTTAGTCCGGTCTGCTGCTGATTAAAAAGGTAAGGTGTATGTGTATGTGTGTATGTGTGTATGTGTGTATGTGTGTATGTGTGTATGTGTGTATGTGTGTATGTGTGTATGTGTGTATGTGTGTATGTGCGTGCGTGCGTGCGTGCGTGCGTGCGTGCGTGCGTGCGTGCGTGCGTGCGTGCGTGCGTGCGTGCGTGCGTGCGTGCGTGCGTGCGTGCGTGCGTGCGTGCGTGCGTGCGTGCGTGCGTGCGTGCGTGCGTGCGTGCGTGCGTGCGTGCGTGCGTGCGTGCGTGCGTGCGTGCGTGCGTGCGTGCGTGCGTGCGTGCGTGCGTGTGTGTGTGTGTGTGTGTGTGTGTGTGTGTGTGTGTGTGTGTGTGTGTGTGTGTGTGTGTGTGTGTGTGTGTGTGTGTGTGTGTGTGTGTGTGTGTGTGTGTGTGTGTGTGTGTGTGTGTGTGTGTGTGTGTGTGTGTGTGTGTGTGTGTGTGTGTGTGTGTGTGTGTGTGTGTGTGTGTGTGTGTGTGTGTGTGTGTGTGTGTGTGTGTGTGTGTGTGTGTGTGTGTGTGTGTGTGTGTGTGTGTGTGTGTGTGTGTGTGTGTGTGTGTGTGTGTGTGTGTGTGTGTGTGTGTGTGTGTGTGTGTGTGTGTGTGTGTGTGTGTGTGTGTGTGTGTGTGTGTGTGTGTGTGTGTGTGTGTGTGTGTGTGTGTGTGTGTGTGTGTGTGTGTGTGTGCGCGCGCGCGCGCCTCAGAAAACCAAAAGTCAACTACACTTCAATGCCATCGATCAGTTGATGAAATCGTTCACTTATCGGTATTAGCTCTGCGCTTGCTGGAGGACAAAATTTCGAACTGGTTTTTGGAGATTTCAGATAAATAATGATCCAAACTCTCACTTAGAATGACAACTTTAGTCAATCAACGCGCATGCGATATGTTTCGTGACAGCATCCGTTGCGGCACTTTTGAGCCGAAACTCGGTCTCGGCTTCCTGGTCATTGCTGTATTAAATTACTTATCAATATTCTGATACAGAAAATAATTTTTTTTGTGCCGGAGGGATATTATTTTATACAATGCGACGTGATTACCCCTTGAAGGTGTTTTTTTTTAAGCCGGAGCCACTGTTTAAGGGCCTTGGTGGAGAAGGCGCCGGTCCAAAGCCTTTGGAATCCAAAAAAAAAGCAACACGTACGGCTCACAGAACATGCAGTCGCAGCGCCAACCAATGTCGAAAACTGCTGCCAACGGCATTTTAGCGAGCACAGAACAGCATCAATCAATCATGCGTTGGCGCGCAACCTATAGCCGTATTGAAACTCGGCATAAACGAAGAGCAGGAAAAAAAACGAAGGAAAAAGGAACATAAGGAAGGCACTAACTGACAACTGAGACCTTTATTTTTATTCAAATTTTAAAGTGCAGCTCAGCCTGTGGGTGAATGAATGTTCAGCTCCATTTCGTTGTGGTACACGGTATGCGGATTTGGCGGAAAAGGCACCCACAAGCAGCTTGAAATGCGAGTTGCGCCCGCTCGCAGAAGCATGCGGTGGCTTGGGCTGATTACAAAACCGCTATAAATAAGAGCTATGAGTGGAAATAATAAATCATTAAAATTATTAGAAGGAAAAACAGCAGAGAAACACGAATGAGAAAGAAAGCGCGCTGTGCCGTCGTGTTCTTTCTCGAGTAAAAATGGCAAGCTCGGCGAGTTGGTTTTACCTGCTAACGGGGGTGGACAGCGCGATGGACAGGGGCAAGGGAGGGCCTGTCCTGTTGTGTCTCCCTTGTCCCTGTCCGTCGCGCTGTTCTCCACCGTTAGCATGTCCTTTCCCATCCCATGTCTCTGCGCCGTTTCACAGCGCAGCTGTTAGGCGCCCGCTCTCGTGTTCTGCGTCGTAGTCGTTCTCGGCGTAACCGGTTGTCCAAGTAGCAACGCCGCCTGGAAGGTGGCTGCCACGGAATGATACCGCAGGGTGGCCAGCAGCGCAACACGCCGCCTGCCAGCAGTGACAGGTTGTGTATAAAAAGCTGCGCTCCAATTTAGCATTACCAACTATCCTGTTCGTCTGTAAATTTTTTTTTCTTAATCATCACGGGAGACGAAATAGAAAAACAATGTAGGCTTGTAACGTAGTTAAAGAAAGTAAACGTGCGAAGCCATGTATTTACCCTGGTCAGCTCATAATCTTGCCAGGCTGGGTCGTCGGCATGTCTAGTGAATTTATTACACTCAGATTAAGCTCTTATCCACGTTATGTTGATCTCATCTGTTCACGCCGCACATGGAAGTTGTTGAAGACGACGGGTACAATGCACAGAGCGTGAGCGTGTTGCAGTTAAACACGATGCGTTAACGGCTGCGGCGGTAGCATAGTGCTATGGTGCACTAACCAGCAAAGCTGATCTGTTCGTACCGCTGTGGGTTCGAAAACGCAGTCGAGTCAATATTTATCATTTCTGCATTGGCTTTTCCTATGCTGGGTTTGGCCAAGGTAACCCTCAAGGTCACCCTCCCTTTGGCTGCAGCTTGCGCGACGCTCCTCCGAACAAACCCGAGTTACTCCGAGGCTTCACACAAGATTCTTGCTTGGGACTGCGTAAGTGCTTTCGCAAAAGCAGTAGAAATTCATAAAAGAAAAATGCCACATAATCACAAACGTACAGCGCTTTTACACGTCATAATTATGCAACACAAGTATCCACGGTGTTTTGTTTTCTTTTACTGTCTTTCCTTGGGTCTCTCGCAGCGCACTGAGGAAGCTTGTCTCGAACTGGCGATGCATGCAACAGTGTGACGATAGGGACGTCACGACTGTGTGGGTCTCCTACGAGACCGCTGGTCCACCACGAAACACACACTGGGAAGCGACCATTACATACTAGCCACGACATTCGACACGAAATTGCACAAACTGCCCCCCATGCGCCTTTGCATTACCGACTGGGATAGGTTCAGACGCTTACGAGACCAGCCTGCCCCCGGTCAGATAAACAACCTGACGGAGTGGGTCGCTGCACTCAAAGACGACGTCAAGACCACCACGGTCAAGACGCCTACTGAGGAGCTGCATCAAACGGCAGACTATAAACTCCACATGTGGGAAGCGCACGCCAGCTTGCTAAATCGCTGGAAGAAACAGAGACAAAACAGAAACTTACGCAAGCGTATGGCGCAACTCGAGTGCCAAATCGAAACATACCACTATAACTGCAACAAAAACAATGGGGCCAGATGTGTTATAATATGAATGGTAAAATGAGATGCAAAAACATATGGTTCTTGCTGCGCCACCTGCTCGACCCAACACACACAAAATCCACACAACGCGATCAACTCACGAGACTAATTCACTAGTATAAGGGTACAGACGCAGAGCTACTCGCCGAACTGCAAAAACGCTACCTGAACACTTCGCATAAAGACCCCCTGCCGACAAAAGAGGGCCTCCCCACTGAGGCCCTGGACGCATACAGAGTAGATGCCGAGGTCTGGTTTGCTCTGGGTAAGCTCCGCACCACCTCCGCGGCGCGACCAGACGGAGTGTCGAACAAGACGCTCAGAAACCTAGACCCCCAAGTCTGTCGCGGCTCTGACAGACCTAATGAACACCTACTGGAAGGAAGGCGACATCCAGCAGGAATGGAGGCATACACGGGTCACCTTCATCCCCAAACCGGGAAAGAAACCATCGATCGAGAATCTGCGGCCCAGCTCCCTCACGTCTTGCATCGTCTTGCTTAGAGCATGTCATCCTTAACCGATTGCAAATTTACGCGGAAGACCGCGACCTACTTCCTCGCACAATGATTGGCTTTAGGGCTAGCTTGTCCACGCAGGACCTGATGCTCCAGCTTAAGAAGGACGTGCTGGACCCTCCACGCGGGACCGGAACGAAGGAAGTGCTCGGGCTAGACCTGAACAAGGACTTCGACAACGTCTCGCATGAGGCCATCCTCACGAACCTCTCTAAAATAGACCTGGGAGAACGGACATTCAATTACGTCCGATTATTCCTATCCGAGTGGACCGCTGAGCTTGCATTAGGTGGCCTCAAATCGGAGCCCATTCCTCTGGGAAGCCGAGGCACGCCACAAGGCTCGGTGCTCTCGCCTTTCCTCTTTAACCTTGCACTCATTACGCTACCCCCCAAACTCCCCGCCTTGCCGGGGCTAGTGTTCTAGAAGCGGGTTTCGATGGGAGGCGCTGAAGCAAAAAAAAAAAAGCGGTTGGCCGCGCGCGGCGCTGCCGTCGAATACTGGAGGGGGAAAGCTGGCCGTCTGCATTGCTGCGTCGTTGCGTTCAGCGAGTTTGAGCGTTGTCGTTGGGAAAGGGTGGCGCTTTAAGCTCGCTGGGATAACAAAAACGGGTAAGCGCGTCCCTCGGACACATAAACATATGCGGAAAGTCTACAAAACGCAAGTACTACTCCACACCCAGCCTACCGCGAACATTTCGCCTGAGTGGGGCACCCTGATGATGCATTGCCAACCTAATGCACATAGAGCAAAAAACCATCTGGGGCAGGGAAAGTGCACTGCAGAGCAGTAGGCGGCCAGCGAACGCGGGTAAAGTTTACGAACAATTAGAAGCGATGAGCAGTGAAGCTCGAGAAGGAGGTGAAAGAAGATTGGCTAAATGAAATGGAGATGAAAGCAGTACTCGGCAATAGAAAGGACGGTAAAGCAAGAATGAAAGGGTATGGACGAAGAGTAAAAGGAACGAAGGGAGGTGTTGGAGAAGATAAAGTGAAACGTTTGGATCGGTTTTATGGGGTTCAACCTGGGGTTTAACCTCGTAACCTGAGTCGCTATTGGGGCAAGTGACTTCGGGTTACGAAGGACGCCGTAGCCACTCTGGATAATTTCGAACCCCTGGGGTACGTTCTTTAATGTCGCACTGACATCGCACAGTACACGCGTGCCTTTATAGCACTTCGCCTCCATCTAGTTGCGACCGCTGTGGCCGGGATCCAACCCGAATCTTTCGGACCAGCAGCCGAGCGCTCACTACAACCATTGATCAGTCATCGCGGCGGCGAAAGAAAAGGGAGGCGCGAAAAAAAATCCAATAAAGCAAGTGCTCACTAAGCAGGAAAAAGAAGGCAATAAATAAAACTGCGCGGAGACAAACAGATTAGAGACCTACGTCCGCCGACGCGGACAGAAACGGCATTTCCCTTTCTGTGAGAATGAGAGAGGGCTCACTGATGCGGCAGAAGTAATTTGAATGGTTTCAGTTATTTCTTTGGTAAGGCGGCCACTATTCGTGATCACTCAGCAGCTCTCAAAGACTGGCAGGAAGCCGCAAGCCCTGCAGTCACACCATTAAGGCGCCCGCCACGGCGCCTTTGAATCACTCTTTCTATCGCTTGAGCACCAGTACAAAGTGGAAACGGGGCAGTTTTCTGCATATATGTACCATGTGAACATAACAGCTGTTATTTTATTAGTGAATATGTCTCATCTGAGAATGTACGTCCAAGCCAGAAATGAATGCTCTATTAAAAGCGGAAGTTCGTTGCGTTGTTAACTGCATCAAAATTAGCATTTTATAATTCTAAAATTGCATTTATTTGGCTTGTGGTTACGTTAACGTTAGACTGAAATTTTGAAAAACCGTCATTTCTAAGACCAGGCAGGAGCCACATGGAACTCAATTATAAGGTCTGCATTAATTAGTTAGTAGCGAAAACCAAAGCTTTGAAAAGCTAGTATTAGAAGAACCAGTATCAACATTGGTTGGCCATTATAACAAACAAATAATAAGTACTTGAACAAAGAATAAGTGCTGACACAATGGGTAGAAAACGGCGCACTATAACGCGATTTGCATGAATGCATGAATGGCCTTGATTAGATAGTGGGCGTCGTACTACCATGCATCTGATGCTACGTCAGCCCGTTCCATCAGCCATGAAATGTCCAACAATGAAAGGTTGGCTTTAAAATCTCCTAGTAGCGTTATAAGAACCCTTGGGCGCATGGCATTTTAATAACATTATAAAGCTTTCACGAATAAAACTACATTCAGAACTTTGGTGAATTACTGCATAGGAAAAAAATCAAGGATCCGGTGTCCTGTGTTGTGAACCTCAACGAGTGAGCGAAACAGCAAAAGGCGCTTGCGGACTCATCGTTCAAGCTCTATCCTATTTCGTATGCAAGATATTCCACTTGACCTTCCTGAAAAAAAAATAATGAAACAAAACCCCGGAAAAACCAAGATTGGCAGTTGCCTTTTTTTCAAATAGAACAAATTTGCAGCCGAAAGTTGTAGGTATTGTTTTACCATTCCAATGGCTGCCCAAGATATCCTACGGGGGCGGCGTACGTCGAAGGGGGAGTTAATTTTTGGGCATTGTTCCTCTTCAAGACAAAATAAAAAAGAAAAATTGCGGCATTGAGACAGCGATATATTGGTTTCACATAACGCAACGCAAAGATTAAGCTGCTTAGGTGCTTGTGAGCGAACAAAATCAATTCCTCCAGTGACAGAAAGGAGCGCCGGGCAAATTTTCGAGGTAGCGGCCGCCATCCCTTGCCTCCCTTTGGCGCCGGCACTGAAACACAGCACTGACTTCCCTTTAAAAGGTTAAAAATAATTATCCATTCGTTTTTTGCATCTTCATTGGCGGCCAAGCGGTGATGCATTAAAAAAATGGGATACTTATGTGATAACGCCATAAAAAACAGCGTGACTCTCCTGTCGGCGCCTCGTAACCGCGCAGCGCGCGTACCGACGACGCGCTATTTCTGCTCCAGGAGTCTACAGCCCCCACTCGATGGGCACATCCTACGCGTACGCGCAGAGCGCCTGCGCGCCCAGCGCCGCGTCGCGACGGGCGTCGCAAGTGGTGCGCATTTCCATAGCCTGTCCCTGGCTCGAGCTCGTGCACACTAAACAATTTCTCACCCTTTAGGGTGTAAATCAGCTGTCCCCAGACGAACACCCTTTTCCAAGTGTTCGGTGCTAAAAAAGGGTGCAGAGGTCAGCACCCTTAATGAAGGGTGCACTTAGTGATACTTTAAAGGATGTAATGGTTGCACCCTCATTAAAGGGTACTATTTTTCCATAACACCTCTACGAATGCATGTTGGAAGGGTGCTCCACATTGATTCACCCATGAAGCAAAAGCCTTGGATAGATGCGCGCCATCGAAACTTTCATGCTTTGCAGCCTTCCTGCAGGGTGCTGATCTTTGCACCCTTTTTAGCACCCAAAAGGGTGTTCGTCTGGGGACAGCTGATTTGCACCCTTAAGGGTGAGAATTTGTTTAGTGTGTGCGCACACTAGCACGTTGTTACTAGACCTCATAGATTGGAACTGGCCGAAACAATTAGGCTGCCACTTGAAGTCTTTAGCTTTTGAATTAGCAAGGCAAGTTATGTAATATATAAACTTAATTACAGTTTTAATAGTAGCTTTTCATGTACACAGGCACGTATTTCCGTGCAGTTTTCTCGGGTCTTTATTATAACCAACAGCATTATCGCCATAGCAATGCATGGAGGGCATTTCCCGCCAGCTTGTCACCCGGAAACGCTTGTCAGCTCGTCAGCATTGCGAGCGTTGTCGGTGTTGCTCATACTTGTGCCGCAATCATGCCAGCAGTGTGCGCACGAAAGCAACGCAATGGACTTGTACTGCGCCTGATTCGAACAGTACTTGCTCTCATTCTGAGAAGGAGGCGGCGCCAGTGGAGACGGCTACGCTGGTGGGTTCGGCCCGTGCTTGCGGTGCGCAAGGAAGAAGGCCTCTATCACACAGCGGTAAGTTGTTTCGTTCCTTTGAGAGAGTACAGCGTCAGTGTGGAGTTCAGCTGCAGTCATGTTCCATCTGAATGGAATACTACACACACTCTGAACGTAAAAGCGCAAAGAACACAAGGACAGAAACTAAGGCAGACAACACGAGCGCGTACTTCCAACTGATTTTATTTCATGCAAGAAGCGAAATTTATACTCTTGATAAGTGTCTGCTCATGCTTACCGGGCAATTACCACAGAGTTATGACTGATACCAGTTATCATGTAACACATATGAAAGATGTCAGATATGCCATCTCTTTCTGTGACAGCAGAATTGATGGAGCACTTATGCAGTCATCCCCAGCTCGCGCTATCTCCAAAGCTTCAACAATTTCTCGGGTAATTTGGCATTTGTGCACGTAAAGGACTTTGCACTTGTGAAAGAGAGGACGACAACCCTCTTTACTTTTTCTTTTGCACTTTAAACGATGAATGATCATGTGCCCCCCTTTTTTGTTGTTCACAACGTAGTCATGATCGCTCAACCGCTCGTTCAGGCATCGTCCCGTTTGGCCTATATAGTATTTTCCACATGATAAGGGCACTTTATAAACAACACCTTCTTTGCATCTTACAAACGGCTTTTGATGCCTGATTATGCAACCAGTTTTTCTTTGGTTTCCCCAAGTACTTTGCTTATACAATGACATCAGCTTATTTGGGGCAAAGAACACCACGTCAACGTTTACCCTGTTACCAATTTTTTTGAGATTGTGTGAAATCTTATGTTAATACGGAATGACTGCAAATTTCTTATTGGCTTTTGTCTTTTCCGGCTCGTCCTGGCACTTGGCTTCCCATTTTTTTTCTTTTTGACAAGTCCTTCCGCCACAGAAACCAGCAGGTGTAACGGATAACCCACATCTTGCAATTTGTTGGACTGCAGGAGAAGGCTTTCTTCGATTGCATGTTCACAAGACTTCTTTATACAGTTAAGAAACCCTAAACGAGCTATGTTTCTTTTTATAAGCTTTGAGTGCGCGGAACTTAAGGGTAAGGGCATTTTGCCATCCCTGGGATGATAAATCCAGCAAGTGTGGTCTTCTAGAAAAGTTGACCTGATATCGAGAAAGCGTATGCTACTGTTCTCTGGCATTTCATGCGTGACTACAAGAGGAGATAGGCTACACTTGAAATGATCTAAAACCTTTTCTACCGCCTCATTGAGGGTGATTGCAGTGGTGTCTAAGAAGATTAAAAAATCGTCGACAAAACAAAAAACATTTAACACCCCTACGTCTTCAAGGCAGGCTAAAAGCCTTCTGTCACATTCAGCTAAAAGCAAATCACTTAGCAAAGGAGCTACGCTGGACCCAATACATATTCTTTGTTTCTGCAAAAACAGATCGTCGGCCCACTTTACAAACGTAGAATTGAGATATGTACTTAATAGCTCCAAAAAACCCCCAACACTCACTCCCACTGAACTCTGGAAACCAATGGGGCCAGCGTTCTCAATACAACTTTCAACGCACTGCAATAATCCGTTTTGCGGAAGAGAATAGTAAAGGTCTTTGACGTCGACCGAGAAGGCAAACATGTTCTTTCCTTCGCTTTGCTTTAGAAGATCAATTACATTTCCTGAATTTTTTATCATGAAAGGGTCATCAACAACTAGCTGTTTTAGACATTTCTGTAGGAAGTCAGAGACTGGTTTTTTCTAGGTGCGCGCTTCCGAAACGATAATTCTTAAGGGACATTCCATTTTGTGTATTTTAGCGGAAAAGAACATGTTAAGACTTAGATCACTGGCCTTTTCTACGGACTGAGCTAAGCGGGTTAAATTCAAGGAGATGCACAACTTTTTTGCTTTCAATCTTACTTTTGACAAATTTATACCTTTTTGCCTATCAAACACTTTCTCAACAACATGCCTGACTTTTTCATGAAAAAGGACCTTAGGCATCACAGCAAAACCACCTTCTTTATCACAACGAAGAAGACATAAATCGCCTTGCTTCAGGAATTTCAAAACACTTGAAGGGGAAACTTGAGGCTTTGTCTTCGAACACTTCTTTAGAACGTCGACACCCTGCGACACGCAGCTCCTTTGATCACTCGTAGGTGCATGTTTGGAGACTGCTCGGACCATGGCCAAGAGTTCCGGTTTTGATTTCTTTTGTTCCACAGTGAACTTGGGCCCCAGCTGAAGTGTACGGCGTACCTCTTCGGGAAGTGTTACCTCCCCAAACGTACGGACGTGGTTTTGCGACCTAGACAGCCGTGGAGGGACCAGTTTGCGAAGCCCTGGCAGGACAGTACTCCATAAAAACTCAGAAACCTGGTCGAGCGTTCGATTGAATTGTTGCCATTTTCTTTTGGCGCTCGGCAGGCTCTCTCCTGTGAAAAGCCTTGCTTGCAAGCAATCCTTGTACAGTCTTGCTTGCCTTCTCCACTCCGCTCGAAGTATCTTGAGAATCCTTTTGCCATGGCTGACCGTAGGTGGAAGGGATCCAAACAGGGTTAAGATAGCCGGGGGCAGCACGTTGCAGCGAATACAGAAGGAGAGAGCACGAGCTTGGCCATGGTCCGAACAGTCTCCAAACATGCACCTACGAGTGATCAAGGGAGCTGCGTGTCGCAGGGTGTCGACTTTCTAAAGAAGTGTTCGAAGACAAAGCCTCAAGTTTCCCCTTCAAGTGTTTTGAAATTCCTGAAGCAAGGCGATTTATGTCTTCTTCGTTGTGATAAGGAAGGTGGTTTTGCTGTGATGCCTAAGGTCCTTTTTCATGAAAAAGTCAGGCATGCTGTTGAGAAAGTGTTTGATAGGCAAAAAGGTATAAATTTGTCAAAAGTAAGATTGAAAGCAAAAAAGTTGTGCATCTCCTTGAATTTAACCCGCTTAGCTCAGTCCGTAGGAAAGGCCAGTGATCTAAGTCTTAACATGTTCTTTTCCGCTAAAACACACAAAATGGAATGTCCCTTAAGAATTATCGTTTCAGAAGCGCGCACCTGGAAAAAACCAGTCTCTGACTTCCTACAGAAATGTCTAAAACAGCTAGTTATTGATGACCCTTTCATGATAAAAAATTCAGGAAATGTAATTGATCTTCTAAAGCAAAGCGAAGGAAAGAACATGTTTGCCTTCTCGGTCGACGTCAAAGACCTTTACTATTCTCTTCCGCAAAACGGATTATTGCAGTTCGTTGAAAGATGTATTGAGAACGCTGGCCCCATTGCTTTCCAGAATTCAGTGGGAGTGAGTGTTGGGGGTTTTTTGGAGCTATTAAGTACATATCTCAATTCTACGTTCGTAAAGTGGGCCGACGATCTGTTTTTGCAGAAGCAAGGAATATGTATTGGGTCCAGCGTAGCTCCTTTGCTAAGTGACCTGTTTTTAGCTGAATGTGACAGAAGGCTTTTAGCCTGCCTTGAAGACGTAGGGGTGTTAAAAGTATTTCGTTTTGTCGACGATTTTTTAATCTTCTTAGACACCACTGCAATCACCCTCAATGAGGCGGTAGAAAAGGTTTTAGATCATTTCAAGTGTAGCCTATCTCCTCTTGTAGTCACGCATGAAATGCCAGAGAACAGTAGCATACGCTTTCTCGATATCAGGTCAACTTTTCTAGAAGACCACACTTGCTGGATTTATCATCCCAGGGATGGCAAAATGCCCTTACCCTTAAGTTCCGCGCACTCAAAGCTTATAAAAAGAAACATAGCTCGTTTAGGGTTTCTTAACTGTATAAAGAAATCTTGTGAACATGCAATCGAAGAAAGCCTTCTCCTGCAGTCCAACAAATTGCAAGATGTGGGTTATCCGTTACACCTGCTGGTTTCTGTGGCGGAAGGACTTGTCAAAAAGAAAAAAAATGGGAAGCCAAGTGCCAGGACGCGCCGGAAGAGACAAAAGCCAATAAGAAATTTGCAGTCATTCCATATTAACATAAGATTTCACACAATCTCAAAAAAATTGGTAACAGGGTAAACGTTGACGTGGTGTTCTCTGCCCCAAATAAGCTGATGTCATTGTGTAAGCAAAGTACTTGAGGAAACCAAAGAAAAACTGGTTGCATAATCAGGCATCAAAAGCCGTTTGTGAGATGCAAAGAAGGTGTTGTTTATAAAGTGCCCTTATCATGTGGAAAATACTATATATGCCAAACGGGACGATGCCTGAACGAGCGGTTGAGCGAGCATGACTACGTTGTGAACAATAAAAAAGGGGGCACATGATCATTCATCGTTTAAAGTGCAAAAGAAAAAGTAAAGAGGGTTGTCGTCCTCTCTTTCACATGTGCAAAGTCCTTTACGTGCACAAATGCCAAATTACCCGAGAAATTGTTGAAGCTTTGGAGATAGCGCGAGCTGGGGATGATTGCATAAGTGATCCATCAATTCTGCTGTCACAAAAAGAGATGGCATATCTGACATCTTTCATATGTGTTACATGATAACTGGTATCAGTCATAACTCTGTGGTAATTGCCCTGTAAGCATGTGCAGACACTTATCAAGAGTATAAATTTCGCTTCTTGCATGAAATAAAATCAGTTGGAAGTAAGCGCTCGTGTTGTCTGCCTTAGCCTGTGTCCTTGTGTTCTTTGCGCTTTTACGTTCAGAATGGAAAGCCAACTCGCCCAAATGCAGCCATTATTTATTTATTTTTTTTTGTACAATACTATCAGTCCAGCTGGACTAAGATAGGAGTGGGCACGACATCAAAATTTATAAACGCAGGCCAGTACGATAAAACAGCCAGTACAGTCAAACACAGTTCATAAAATACAGTCAATGTAATGTACAAATTATGTGCACTCCTGCGTTAAATATTTGGACATGAGTGTAGCAAATTGCTCTCGGGATTGGTCATTCACAACGTGGTTAGGAAGGCTGTTCCAATCGGACGATGTGGCAGGAAAAAAAGAGTATTTAAAACAGTCTTTAAAAAATTTTTCTACCTGGACGTGTTTATTATGTTTATTACGAGTGACGCGTGTCTTTGCTTCGTTAATGTATTGTTCTTTCTTAACCAAGACTAAACCATTTATTACACAATAAAACAGAGTTAGTCGTTTTTTTTTTTCGTCTGTGGGAAAGAAGAGGCACATCAGCTTGGGCTTAAAGAGGGGTCACTGAATCCAATCGTCGATACCGGGAAAAAATGAAGCGTAGCGCCCGTCTCTGCATCTGCTCAAGCTTAGAGACAGACTTTTTGTGATATGGGTCCGATATTTCGCATGCGTAATCATGTAAAGGCCGTACAAGCATCTTGTACGCTGTCAGTTTTGTGTCCGTAGAAGCCTGTTTTAGGACGCGCCTAATGTAGCCTAATCGCTTGTTTCCCTTCGCGACAATGTTGTCAATATGTTTTAACCAGCTAAGATTTGAGGTGATGGTCACGCCGAGGTACTTGTATTCAGTTAATCTGGAAAGCGGGTTACCTTGCAAGTTATACACATAGTTCAGGGGCTCAAGCTTGTAGTAATTGTCATGCAAACTGTCTTGTGTGGGTTCAGTGACATCTGCCATTCCGTACACCAATTATCTATTTGGAGCAGATAATCATTAAGCTGAATTTGGACCTTAACGGATCAAACTTCATAATAGATAATACAATCGTCTGCGAATAGCCTCGCTTTTACTGGTGAATCCCGGATCATGTCATTAATGTATATCAGGAATAAGAGGGGGCCAAGAACTGACCCCTGGGGTACACCCGATCTAACTTCGCAACAATCGGACCTCTTATCCCCAATGACAACATACTGTCTGCGACCTCCTAGGAAGTTCTCTACCCATCGAACTACACAGTTATGTCCCAAAACAGTTTTTACCTTAATTAGAAGCTTTCTGTGGTTAACCTTGTCGAAGGCTTTTTTGAAGTCTAAGAATATAACTTCCATCTGTCCCCTGCAGTCAATCGCTTTACAAAAATCATGACAACATTCCAATAGTTGCGTCACTGTTGACAAGCCCTCCCGAAAGCCATGTTGGTATTCACTAAAAAAATCATTGCGCGTTAAGTGCTGGCGAATGTGTTTTGATAAAATATGCTCTAAAAGCTTACAACACACTGATGTTAGTGCTATTGGCTTGAAATAGGGAAACATTAGCAGTGTCACCATCCCTAAAAACTGGGGTAACCTTACCAATCTTCCAGTCATCAGGAAGCGTACCTGTGGTTAAAGATTTCTTAAAAATTATGAAGAGATACCTAGCCGTCCATTCAGCGTACCTCTTTAAAAATAAGTTCGGTATTTCATCCGGGCCTGCAGCCTTTGAGGTGTCTAGCTTCAGCAGTGAAGCCAGAATTCCCTCGTATGACACTTGCAATTCGTCTAATTCGGGTAAATTGTTATGCGACGTTAACTGTGTCGGTTCTCCGTCATCTGAAGTAAAAACACTTGCAAAGAACCCATTGAAAGCCTCCGCAATTTTAGCCTTATCCTCAGTGAGACCCTGTTGCGTATTCATTTTTGTTATTGGTGTCTTGGATGCCGGCAAGTGTCTCCAAAACTTTTGGGGAGATTCGCGAAGATATTTACTCATTGTGATGTTGTAAAACTTATGTTTCGATTCTTTAATCGTTGATTTCAACCTTTCACTTAATGTCATTAAGTCATCAGGTAACGCCGGGTTCCCTGATCGCCGCAACCTTGCTTTACGTCTGGACACTTTTCTTTTTAGTTGAAGAATTTCTCTCGTAATCCACGTATTGTGGATACGTTTTTTTATACATTTCAAGGGTACATATTGTGTTATACATTTGTGAACAGTTTCTTTGAAAGTTAGCCATAGTTCATTTATGTGTGCGGACTCATCGTGGCTTAGTTTGTCGAAGTAATCATAACGGTAGCTTAATTCGTCAAGTATGGTAGCGTCATCAGCTCTATTGAAATCCCTGTAGTATGTCAGGCGCTTTTGCGTACAAGAGAATGGACCCAACTGCAAAGTTATACTGACTAAGGAATGATCCGAAAGTCCAGTTAGAATGGCAACTTTGTGCAGCCATGATGCTACACTGTCTGTTATGAAGACTAGATCCAGAACGGATCCACCATCACCGTGAACACGAGTAAGCTCCCTGACTACCTGTGTGAGCCCGTGGGAAAAACACATGTAAACAGCAGCTATCCCAGCTTCATTCTCCCGTGAACCCGGTTCCATTTCATCCCATTTTACATCCGGAAGGTTAAAATCTCCAGCAACAACAACATGTTTGTGCTGTGCGCGCAGGTCCTAAAGAAAATCGTTTAGCTTATTAATACCGTTTGTACCGGACCCAGGTGCACGATACACAGCCCCTGCAAACAGCTCTTTTGTTCCTAAAAAACTTTTACACCATAATGTTTCGATGTCGGTCATATTGCAAATGAATGTGTAATTAATCGGATTTTTAATGTAAATAGCTACCCCGCCCCCCCTGCTGCCACGGTCGTTCCTAAGCACGTTGTAACCAGGCGGGCATATTTCAGAGTCACGTACATCATCGTGCAACCAGGTCTTGGTCATGACAACAACATCAGGGTCATGTTCAATCAGCACATGTTCGAAATCAACACACTTATTTACAAGGCTACGAGCGTTAAGGTTCAGCAGCCTGAACACTCCGTCATGCGCAAGTCAATCTCCTGCGTGGTCGTGAGCCGCTGGCGCTTTATCGGGTAGCTGTTCTTTCACACGACAGCGCCGGTTTGTCGCTTCGTCCCACGCGTAAGTCACACCATTTATCTTAATCTTGTCAAAAACAAGTGTAACTTTTTTTTCATTTTTCCTATCGTTTACTGCGCTGCTCCAAAGACGTTGTCGTTTTCTTCTTACTTCATATGAAAAGTCTTCGTCAATAAAGATCTTTGTTCCTTCCAGTCTGGTCCGGTAGCGCAGTATTTCTTTCTTTTCGTTATAATTTCCAAGCCGCACAATGGCTGGTCTCGAGTTTCCCGTAGAAGGCTTTCCAATTCTGTGTACCCATTCTGCACTCGTCACTGCTACGTTCAGTTTCTGCGCGAAGACACCCGCAAACACTTTCTGCTTCAATTGTTCCTCGGTTTCATTTTGTACCTCAAGAATGCCCCGGATCACCAAGTTCTTACTGCGCCTACGATTTTCGATATCATCAAGCTTTTTTAATACGCCTCCAACACTGGCGCTCAAATCTGCAATTTCAAGTTCAGCCTGCTCAATCCTCTTACATTCTTCTGAGGTCATCGAGAGCCCCATTTCTAGGTCAACGAGCTTTTGCTTCAGTTCAGCTATACCCGCTTTAATTTCATGCTGCCCGTCCAAAAGCATCTGCATCATACCTATTATGTCACTGTCAGGACCTGGATTTGCTTCAATATCCCCGCAACACATCAGCAACAGTGCCATTGTGTCCCAAAAGTCAGCAATAATTACACAACGTGCCTGTGGGCTTGGCAGCACAAGTAGGCCACGACAGTCGTCTCTGATAGTAGGTACAAAACGCTTTTCACCAACCTGTGCGAACAACAGAAGAGGGTTGGTCATTGTCGTTGTCAAACCGGTGCCGCCAAGCCCACTGACGGTACGACGGAAATCCCGGCCCGAAGAAAACGCCCCCTCTGTTGATGTCCATTTTCCTGGCGTTGTCCAAGTGAAATCGTCGACCACCGGCAACTCGGCGGGAAAATTCCTGTGGTGGTCAAATTTGTCGGTCTTGATGTAGGTATCCTGGTCTGACCTTACTGCGAAGAATTCACCGCTGGCCTGCTGTGGCGAAGAACAAAGCAGCAGCAGCACCTGTGCGAACAACAGAAAAGGGTTGGTATTGTCGTTGTCAAACCGGTGCCACCAAGCCCACTGACGGTACGACGGAAATCCCGGCCCGAAGAAAACGCCCCCTCTGTTGATGTACATTTTCCTGGCGTTGTCCAAGTGAAATCGTCGACCGCCGGCAACTCGGCGGGAAAATGCCTGTGGTGGTCAAATTTGTCGGTCTTGATGTAGGTATCCCGGTCTGGCCTTACTGCGAAGAATTCACCGCTGGCCTGCTCTGGCGAAGAACAAAGCAGCAGCAACCCCTGTGCGATCAACAGAAGAGGGTTGGTCATTGTCGTTGTCAAACCGGTGCCGCCAAGCCCACTGACGGTACGACGGAAATCCCGGCCCGAAGAAAACGCCCCCTCTTTTGATGTCAATTTTCCTGGCGTTGTCCAAGTGAAATCGTCGACCGCCGGCAACTCGGCGGGAAAATGCCTGTGGTGGTCAAATTTGTCGGTCTTGATGTAGGTATCCTGGTCTGGCCTCACTGCGAAGAATTCACCGCTGGCCTGCTCTGGCGAAGAACAAAGCAGCAGCAGCACCTGTGCGAACAACAGAAGAGGGTTTGTCATTGTCGTTGTCAAACCGGCGCCACCAAGCCCACTACACACTACACAGTTGCTAGAAAACTTGAGGTGCTCTTTGGCGCCGACTGTCGTTCATTCTTTTCACTTTTGACTGTGCGGAGCTGCGCGGATGCCGTAAACTCCGATGTTCTCCGTCGCCAATAGAGGGCACATAAATTACTAATGAATTTCACGTCACATTACCCGATCACTCGCAAGTTCCGAGTAAGTGTGGTTTTCAAAAAACCGTGGCTACACTTTCTGGTCTCAGGTGATAATCCTTATTAAAAAGCAGTGCCGGGAGAATCGGTGGCTGTGAAAATTTGGGTGCTTCTGCGCTGCTCAGGCAGAA